>JAQFYM010000203.1:0-99805 GCA_034694785.1 Agrenia bidenticulata | reverse complement strand
AGCAGATGAAGATACCATAATAGGCTCTCCCATAAAAGATACAAGTCCGGTCACAGCTTTCCCATGAGCTGCCTTGTCATGGAAAATTATTTGCCTCTCTATAAATTTTTAGTATGAACACTTACTAAATCGTTTATAGATATTTCGATATTTGTAATGACTAATATTTTAAGTTTCTAATCTTACGATTCAGATCCCATACGGTTATAGAGCCGACGGTACTTCCAGCCATTATTACCGGAACATCATCAAACCGGAAAGTAATGCTCAGTGGCTCGTCAATACACTCTAAGGTCATAATTATTACATCGTACTGAAAGTTTAACAGTAATACAGATTTGCAAGCTAAAGCTACCGCAACAACTCCTTGTCCTGGACTCTATAAGCAAAAAATACTGATACTTCATCATGAATCAGCAATATTTATATTTAGGTACCAACCTAAGTTGTGATTGAAATTGAAAAATACCTGAACAATTGCGTTAATTCTTGATCCGGAGCAATGCGTGAAATGGTAAATCATGGCACCACTTTGAATATTCCACAGTTGGATCATCCCTTGAGAACTTCCGATCATGATCTTATTCTCGAAAGTCAGAGGATGCATCATGACTGTTGGGTCAAACCCATTGGTTTTATATTTCACCTCCTTCTTGATCTCTAAAAATTCCATTCCACATTCATGTTATTAAACAGTTAAGAACTTATTTAAATTCAATTTATACTCATTACCTTCCGTTTGAATATCCCAAACATACATTTGCCCTTCCTCGTCCAAAGAGATGAGGTGAGGCCCAAACGCCAGAAGAAGCTTGACATCTGCTTTATGACCCTCATATTTGTGTTTCAGCTAAAACACATTCAACATTCCCAATAATCTCATAGTTCATGACATACACAATATTTTCTTTAAAAAATGTGCATCACTTACTTCAGTTCCACGACGCCAAGCGTAGATCGTCTTCCCTACTCCCGTATAAACGTGGAATGTATCCCCCGTGATACAGCTGATGTTAGAGCTACAAGTTCCACCAACACTTATCAGCTTCAATTTCTGCCCCTAAAGTATAAACACAAAATTGGACATCAGATTTTTGCCTATACCTAACAGAGTGGACCATGAGGATCCGCACATTTGTGTATTGTATTTCGAATAAAATCTCAGTGACCATCGGCCTCCAACTTCCAGCTGATCTATATATTAAATGCACATGGACAGCCAAACCACCACTACACACTAGATCTCATTGACCTCCGACAACCAGTAAATCAAATCTCAATGGCAACCGGTAGGTCTTGATGGTTTTAAGTAATGATAAAAGTTTAAAAATCTATGAATTTAGACACTTACCACATAAGTGTTAAAGGATTTCCCATTGCACGTGACGATAAAGTTTTGATTCCTCGTATGAATATACCGGAGGAAACAAGGAACACCAGTGGACACGTTTCCAAGAGTTCTGTACTGCTCAAAAATCTTACCCTCTGTTCCTTGACCCTCGGGGCCTACGGATTCTTCCAACATGGCCACTCGTGACCTACAATCTAAATCTTTCATAAAATCTCAGCTGAATAACGAAATTAGAAAATTTCTGTTTCCTTAAAACCGGAACACAAGTGGAACAGACGAATTTATGGACAAGATGCACTAATCGACGAGACAGGAACATCTCTTTGCACAACCTCTGAGAAGCACATGGCCATGGTGGATGGATCCTATGCATTTACTGCTCTCTTCCGCACTCAACTCCCAACTATTTAGTCTCACCACCAACTCTCCAGGGGATTCATATCTATTCAGCACCGGCACAATCCCCACCACCTTCCCGGGCCAGTTCTCAGAAATCGAGAGGGAAAGGCTTCAAAAACCCTAAACCAAGGCTTAGCAATCGGTGCAAAGGGTACTAGTTGGACGAGGAGCCCTTGAGGTTAGTTTTGACTAGGGAGTGCCTCTTATGGAAATCCCCGGCGAAAAACTCACACCGGCTCATTTGCCTGGAACAGAGTGGGCTGGAATTCCATTGGGAAGTTGGGAACTAGTCAGAGTTGGTAAAAAACGAGTGGTGGTAGCTTGGTTTGTTGGTTAAAGCTGTAGTGTCGGTTGATGGTGGTGGACTCGTGAAGTTTTCTTCTTTTAATTAATATTTTCTTGGTCAATAAAGTCATCAACGTTTTGAGGTTTAAGTGAGGAATTAAGTATTGTACTGAGATCTAGTGAGGGAACGTACATGGGAGTGGGAGTGATAATTAATTTGGTTTGATATCGTCTTGTTTATAGGATTGCCAATTTTGCCACGTGAAGCTGAGCGGGTACCTCTCGTCGGAAATCTTGGTGAGGTGGATGGAGTTTTACCTTGCTCATAGTTGTTGACAACGTTCATCCTGTTTTACATTGTGATATTTTCTGTCGAATTGCAGTCTTGAAGTTGAAAGGACGAAGCAGAGTCAGAGGTGTTGCAGTTAGGGAAGACGTCGCAATAATAACATTGGGCTCTTACGTACAACGGCTTGTTGCTGCTGCCTGGAATTTCACGGAGTGAAGCTGTAACGGTCTCTCACAGAACACAAGTCAGGGTGAGTTTTTAATTAAGATTTTTGGCATTCGGTTTTGGGTTTATGGTTTGGAAGTTTTGGAACTTCAAACTTAGCTTAGCTTTAGTATGTGGACTGTAAACACTTAACTGAGACTGGACAGTCAGTCAGTGTGTACAATGGATGAGCGTCTTAAGTGTGAAGTGAGGAGTGAGGAATTTATTTATCAGATACAATTCATGATTAGTCTAATTCTGAGTGATTCTGATTTATTACGTTTGTGGGTACAAGATTCGAGTATCCGTTTCGAGGGGATTCTTCTGTTATTGTTTACGTTTAGTATTTTGGCTATTATCTGTAATTTTTTAAGAGAAATTGCCTACCATTCATGTTGTGGGCATTATTTTAATATGGAAAATCGATAAAGAATTGAATTCAAACGATTTGAGGATTTTATGTAAGATTCAGTGGTGTAGATTTTGTATCATCACTGTAACAAAGATAACAGACCATAACAGAAGATAGCACGAGACAGCAAGGGAATCCGTTGTTGTCCAACGTGCAGCTTATGTTCCGGAGGAATTGTAATATTATGATCCTGTGTCCTGGTATACTCGTACCTGATTTAATATCAGATAAGCTTAAAAGTAGGATATTCATATATTAGTGTTTATGTAATCATCAGTCCTTGGTTGTATGTATGTATGTATGTATTAAGAGGGTTTCAAGATCATTACTCATAAGACCTGATCTATCTGCTGCCGAAGCCGTCACCGGCTTATCACAGACAAGTCCTTGTCCTTGGTTAGGTTTAGTTCACGAATGTTTACGTCGAGTACAACCTTCAATACTCAATTACCTTCGGTTTGTTGTTGATGTTGTTATCAATTGTTATTCATCATTTGAGAATTGATTTGATTTGATATTTAATGTCAAACATTTTCAAATTGTCCTTGGACTTGGCGAATTCCTGAGGAAATTCAAATTGGCAGTTATTAAGTAACGCGCGCTTTATGTGGATCTTTATGTGTCCGTCGGGACGATAAAATAGATTAAATTGTGAATTGATTTTCAGATATTAATGTATGATCTCCTAGCGAAGGCCAAGTTAGTTCGAAGATAGGCACAATCGGGTGGATGTGGACCCTACAGGGTCTTTTTAAAGTTTTGTTTAAATGATAGCTGCTCCCTGTCGTAGGTAGTATTCAATTTAAATTGGATCGTCAGACACTAGAAAACTCAATTCAATTTCAAATTATTTAAAAATCAACTTTAAAATTGAAGTTACATTTATTACATGACCTTATTTTTGCTGCTTTGTTATGTGCATTTGAACGGTTTATTTTGTTGGAAATTGTTGAAATTATAGTATTCTTACTTCCTATCTATATTTGAACGTATCATGTAATAAATCATAAATGAGGTTAGTGGCAGTGTACAGTATGACAATTAGTTAGTAGAATGTAGATTTTGGAGGTTGATGTGGTTTTCCTTCCGTCATGAGCCGATTCTGTGTTTATTTCGATGTATTAAAATATATTTTATTTTGGTTTCAGATCTCTAACCGAATATGTCTTCACCACCGACGGTTATGTTGACTAAGGAGCAGCTGAAAAACGCGCTGATGCAGCGTGGGTTACCTCTCCCTCCAGCATCTGCCCGGAAGGTAGGAGAATTGTTTGAAATGTTTTATTCGCTTATTTTGCTTTGAGTACTAAATTATATATTAATTACATAACCATAAGTGCATAATATTTGATTAATTAGCTACAGACTAAGATTCAGTACATGTTTAATTTGCCTGTTAGCTACAAAATAATCACAACCTTTATTGTTATGGGGATCAGCGATTATGCAATTGATATAATTTTTTAAATTCTTGTGTGTCTTGAAGGAAGAATTCCAAAAACTGTACGATGAAAAGGTTCTGCCTCATCAGAATCGTAATGAGTTTTCCTCAGACGATGAGCAAGATTCTGCATCTAATGTGAATGAATCACCCCAGTCTTTCACTCAGCAACAAAAGTCCAAGGTTTTTAAAACTTTTAAATAATTGATTTTGTGTGATTTGCTGCACCCTTCAATTTTAGTGCTGCTATTTTTTGTTTGCAATTTACTTGGAATTGAAAAATTAATTAATCGGGACATCTTTCGCAGTTCAATTTGGACTGGTTAATTTGACTTTGCTAGTGCTAAGCTTACGCCCAATTAAACTAGTGCAACAAAAATTCTCTGAATTTCCTTGATTCCCTAATTCGGGGACTTAGGTCTACAGTTGGTCAAAATTGAGTTCTATGGGTTTCTGTTCTAAAGCGACTTCAAAACCTTTCTGGAGTGGTTGATGCTTTGAAGTTATTAATTAATATGCTGGAAATAACTAAAGTATATTTTACATTTTTACCTAGGTTCAAGCAATGTTGAAAAAGGAGATTAAGAGTATGCCAGACTTTTCGCTGTACATAGAGCTTCAAGAAAATGGCTTTAACTGTGGACCCGTCGTGGGTAAGTCTTATCTACTTCTCATTATCTGTAATGTTTTAAGAACCTATACACATGTCCTGTGAAATTTAAATTATTCACTGGTAAAATTGTAAAAATGCTTACTTGATTTTTGTCTTTCTTTAATGTTAACAGAAAGCACGCGAGCTCTTTACGAACATCAATTGTTGGGACTCAGGTCCAAGAAGATGTTGGGGAAGGATTCAAATGGTCATCATGTTGAATCCAAAGACACATCTGCAAATGGAAATGGATTTTCGGATTCTGACGAGTAAGAAATACTTTGTTGTTACTTTCTAATTGCTATGAAAACTACCTATACCATGTAAGAAAGGAATGAAGAATTATGGCGGTATGAAGTGAGATATAGGGTATCAGGGATCCATATTAAAATAGCATTTGCTATTTTAGATTTGCACATTAATTAATGTGAATTTCTCGATAAAGGCTGTGCGTGTCTTTTCATTTTGAGACATAAAAACTGACAATAAATGTTAAATGTTATTCTATATAATTCTTAGCGAAGCAGCAGTAGAAACAGCTTCCCGGGCAAGTCGATCCAGTAAAAGCAGCCAAAGCTCATTAAAAAAGCGCGGTCGAAATACTGGAACGAATAAGCCAGTGCCAGAACCAGTAGCTCCTGCTTTTGATGCTGGCACGGAAAGCTCACGAGACAAAACACCGTCTCCTCCAAAGCCACGTGTGCTACGTCGATCAGGTAAATACTGACAATATCTTTAATTTAACTTCGAGCATTTAAATTAATCAACATGTTAATGATACAGAAACTCCAAAAACTCTACGACCGGAGACATTTAACATCGTGGAAAGTCGTATTCCAGAGATGGGACGCCAAAGTGATAGGTAATACATTTTTATGACCTAGATGAATTTATTTTATTTTATTATCTGTATAGTTCATCATATGATTGATGTTGGGAAACTAATTCAATCAATTATATCATAGGGGGATATTTCAATCCATGGACTCTGGAATATCTAGTGGTGTATCTTACTTTAAGGAACGGCCAGGATATGCCTCCACTACTACTTCAAACATACTCCCTCGTAAGCCAACCCCGACCGTTGGGCACAAGGATGAATTTAAGGATCAAAAGAAGAACGTATCTAGAAGCCCTTTGATATTAGTGGTTGTTGTTTTGGTGATCGCTATAGCTATCGCGATAGGAGGAGGCGTGTTTTATTCGGTATGTGAGATCGTAAATTATTATTGATATTAGTATTTAGCCAACAATCGGATTTTTAAATATGGTATAACGGCATTTACTTCTATTAGATGGGGAACCAAGGCGCTGAGCCAGAAAAGGATGAGCTTGATCAGCTGCTTGACACCATGGAAGATTAGCGATTAACTTTTACTCCTTCACCCAATATGAAAGTCAATATGATCATATTTTTTAATCAATTTTTGACTTGTCCTTAATTTAAAATCTCCAAAATTATGCAATATAAGTAGTTTTAATTCTCCACGTGCGTATGTTTTTAATTTTTGTGTCTCCGATAGTTAATAGCATGCATATGATGTTGGTGAGTTATGGAGTTTGGTATTTAACACTGTTAGGGAGAGTTGGAATATAAACATGGAATGTATCGTAACTCTGTGTAGCGTACATTGCATTGGTATTGGTATCATATTATATTAATGCTGCACTAGCTATTAATCTAGCTTATTGTATATCAAGGGATTGGAAGGCTCATCAAATGATCGAAACCGTGAAGCTACAACCAGCACACATGCAATACTTGTTTTTAGAAAAGTTTTGAAAAATGAAAAGGGGATGTCGCACTCTCATTCTTATACTGTTAAGTGTTACTTCTCTATTGTAATGCCTACCAATTGAGATGAACAAATTTGGTGAATTTAAATGGAAACGAACGATAGTTAATAAGAAAGCGGAAGAGCTCGTTTTAGGGTACTCCCCGGGGTAACCTTTTTGTGTTCTCTTATCTTAAGATAAATAGGTTACGGTAACTATTTCAAGGATTTTGAGTGGAGAATCCAACGAATTGTCTTATCTTAAACTCTTTGGATTTCACTTACTGTAGTTGATATCAGTCAAAATTTATTTGAGAAGTTGTGATCAAATAGGTGGAGGGTACTTAATGCAGTTTGCATTGATGATTTGATATTAATGAATGTCGGGTGGTAGCCAAATGGAGTAGTATTTTTCTCTTACGATTCTCCGTTTAGTAAATTTTGTCTTTTAAATGTAGTTAGAAACTGAATAAAGTACACGGCAAAGGAATACTTCACGTATTAACAAAGAGCAAATCCGTGGAAGGTTTAAATTATATTATAAGCCTACTCGAACTCTAAACACTATGAAAAGATAATTAACAATCCATTACAAGTCACTGTAAAATAATAGTAACTCTGTAAAATTTATATGTGAGAGGATAGCGAATCCTTATTTTTATCGACCGTGATGTGAGTTAGATTAATTGAAATGAATAAATAAAAACGGAATTTAATATAAATTTGAGTGAGTTTTACAAAGAATTTGGTCGCTTAGTCGCTTTAATTTCTGTAACAGGCATAGTTGTGTCAATGTGGAGCATTGGGTGCTTTATTCTCACATTTCAACATATCCATATAGCTTTTATACTATCTAAGTAAGCTGATATAAAATGTAATAAATTCTTTGCGGCCTTGACAAACTCCTTCTTTCTTGTGCTGCATCAGAACTAGATAAGATCATATCTCCGATTAGCGTAGCAATCTTACGCGACGGACGTACTAGCATCAAACGTAAAGCTTTTGCACCTTACACCGTTAACAACGATTAAAAGGCATGCTGAAGACACCTTCCTTAGACCCTGAATGATTAGCTTATTTCACTGCTGATGGACAGCATAGAATTTCGATTACGAATATCACATATCTTGTCTTAAAAGGGGAGAGGGATTGATTCTCGCTTTAATTATCAAATCAAAAAATGTATGAGATGATAGGATGACATCTGAAACCGTTTTCTGAAAACACTACCAAACTTTCGCCAAATATCTATGAACTGAATTTTAACTTCATTGGCATTAAACTTTAAAACGTGCATACATCCTACCGTCTTTGCGGATGCAGATTGTAGATCCTTGAGATATGTCACCTATACATACCAAAACCAAAGGGTTGGATAAAAAGCTGAATATGAAAATATATTCAGAATCAATCAAAATATCAAAGGGCACACCGCATACAATTCATACTACATTTGCCACATTTCAGATCCGACTTGGTTTAGAATCTTGTAGTTTATGCATAGCCTAAGCTCAACAAAAAAGCATTTGAAGTATTGGAACCTTCGAATCTTGAAAATCGAGTGTGGAATCGGTATTGAAATGTATAAATCTGACCACAAATAGAACCCACTGCTTAAGATTAACTTGAAAAATATTCACCCGTGTTTTCCATATTGGAAATTACAATATATTCCATTCCACTGGATTTGACGCAACTTTTGTGGAACCTTGAACCTAAAATATGAGTGTGTTTCAGGGAAGGCTACTGAAATTCAGACAGAATTGTACACACACGTGTCCTAAAGATTCGTTGCTTCATCATAGGCTTCAATGAAATGCGTCATGTATAAATAATGCATTCGTAATGCAGATCATACATATGGAATGACCTGGACATTTACGTACAATCCTCCTTTCCTGGCAATCATTTCGTATGTATAAAATAATAAAGATAGCATTGAAATAGTTTTAAGGCAGTCGTTATGTAAAACGCAACACCCTTACCAATACAAAGTGAACAGTGGAGTTTTTAATATTAATTACAAAGGGGATGCTTGCACAGGTCCAGTGTTGAATCCCAGTTTTCCAAACAATTTAGACACTCCTTTCCCAGTTGACTAAAGAATAAAGGACTAACCCCAGTCCAGCTCCCTTGGCTTTATTTGTGAAAAATGTGAAGCTAGTTTTAATTGTATTCTGTCATTCAGATGGTTCAGCCAACCTATTAAATCCTAAAACAAAAGCTTTTGATTCCCACTGACCATTGCTTAAGTGGCTTGTGCAGATTGAAATAGAGGACTTTAAGGACTTTCAAATTTGAAGCCAATTGCTGAGGAAAGGTAAGTCATAATTAGTTTTCAAGGTTGATATTGAAATTTCTAGTAATGACAATTACATATGGTTCTGGGATGTACAAGGCAAACGGTTGTAAATATGTCTAAATATAGATACTATCCGTTGTAAAGGCTTCCCATGCTCCGGCCACGTACGTAGACGAAGATGGAAGAAAGTGATCATTATTTGAGTGAGTCAGGTATATGGAAGCAAGGAGATGGAGAGAAACGAATTAAGCATTGACATTGCTTGATATCGAATTAATAAATCAAAATCCATTCATTGAGATGACAATCGTCAAATGGGAGGTGTCGATCTGCTACAATGTACCTCTTAAGTAGGTCGAGTCATTCAAAACACACTATGAAATCTCGCTCAGCTCTCAAAGGTAGACATTTACGGTCATATCCATGTCATTAGTATTGTGTTGAGTGCTGGGGATTTAAACCTGGTGTTTTGGCCACCGGCTTTTGGACATTTTATTATTATTAGAAGCTATGAAGGGACAAGGCAAAAGGGTTGCTAAAATAAATTCAAGTATGGAAAAGCTTAATAGTTTGGTGGAGTAAATGCCACCACCACACCACCACGGACACCAAATTCCTTCGATATAATAACATAAGACACACACACGGTCTCTTTGGTATTTCATACATGACAGATTCAGGGATGATTGCCAAGGTTTAGGTAGACAAGACCAACCACCCATTGTTATGATTTTGGAGTCGGGAAACTATTTGGTCCCAGTTTATGTTGTTATTATCTTTAGACCGAAGGATATTACAATTAAGGCTCTCCCATTTTCTGAGAGTTGCTGGCAGGGAATTTTCATGAATTTGTGATATTTGAAAGTGGTTTAGGAAATATATATTAACGAATTAAAGACTTTTAATAGTTCAGATGAGATGAGCTGGTATTAATATTGAGGATTCAATACAATTTACAATTCGTGAATCATCTCTTTAGTTACTTCTTTTTTTTACTTTGTAAGAATAAGAAATCATATCTTACAAGTTGAATAAGAACGACGTGGCAAATGAAATGATATTCGTGCCAAAGCCACGGATTTGATGCAAGGTGTACACTTACAATGTATCATGTATCCTTTAAATTATATTGTCCAGGAAAATGACGACCCGTTTTTTAAGTAAAAGAGCAATAGGAACTCGGGTGGCAGTCCAAGCGAGTATGAACGATGTCCCGGGGCCCCGATCATTTCCTATTGTTGGCGCAGTGCCGTATTACTTGCCTTTAATTGGTAAGTTAATTGAATTCATTTCCATTGCTCTCGTGTGCTTGTACATGTGTGTTTGGTGCGAGGATAATTTATTAAGCCTCTATAGTTAGCATTAATTTAATGAGCTTAGTTTACACGAGTTCATAACTCAGCGAAAGTTCATGGATTATATCCATGTCACAGATAGGTGGAATAATTGACTCCCGCTCGTGTATGTTATTCGAGCCTGAGGGTTTATATAATTTCATATTAAGATGCTCAAAGGAGGTATAAGTCAATGAAATGAAGATTGTCTAAGGTAAGGGGATGACATAGCATGTAAATGAAAAGATTAAGAGCTATAGCCACTGATGTTTTAATTATCGTCGGGGAAAGATGAATCTGCTCAGGGATTCCTGAGGTAGATTGACCATTTCATTGAAGGTGCGTGGATTGATTAATAAACCATGTGCACGAATTATTGTGATTAATACGAAAGATTCTTGTCTTCTGTGGCTTTGTGCTGGCCTGCCACCACTTTCCACATGCATTAATCATGAGCAGAGACTGAAATAATTGATAAAGGATAATTAATGGATGATAATGTAGATTTAAAAGTGATTAAAAATTGTTGATTGTC
Organism: Agrenia bidenticulata; assembly: GCA_034694785.1. Lineage (NCBI taxonomy): Eukaryota > Metazoa > Arthropoda > Collembola > Entomobryomorpha > Isotomidae > Agrenia > Agrenia bidenticulata. Next base: position 88,826 of record JAQFYM010000203.1, on the reverse strand, counting down.
ATCCTATTCTTATGTCAATAACACTACAGGAGAATACAACCCGCAGCGACTGCACAAAACGGGGCTCCTTAAGTACAACAAGTTCGGGCCTTTGGTTAAAGAAACAACTTTCTCTGATACTTTGATCTACCTCTTTGATCCTCGAGATATTGAAATGATTCTACGGACAAGAAATGGCTCCTTTCCAACAAGAATTACACATGCCGTACTTGAGTATGTTCGAGAACATGAATTGAAGAAGAATCATCACAATGGAGGAATCTTGATGACGTGCGTCTCATAGTTTTCAATCATTTTAGAATCCAAAAAATATATTAGGAATCAAAATAAAAAAATAAAAATGGTTCAGGTATCAATACTCTCTATGAGATGTTAAAGCCCATATAGTGTAAATTCCATGATTCCATGAAGCTCCAAAGTATGGAAGGGTAAAATATTGTGGGAAAAAATAGAATGCAGTTTCTGGAAATTGGTTTTACTGTTAGAAATTGCCCGTTTAGATTAGTAGTATTTTTTTAAGAAAAAATTGTTATGAATCCATCAAGATTTAGTATGAAATTAAGGAAGCCCTCCGTGTCTCGAGTTTGATTTTCTGTCATCGTCTGTATTCGTTTTCTATTCATTTTAGGGAGTACAGAATTAATTCTAGAAAAATTGAAACCTACCAATCGATCCTTGCCTATAACTTGTTGATTGAGAAGCTTTCACTTGATTCCCAAATAATCTATACGACAAAAATACCTGGTTGCATAGCCTCATAAATTGCTGGCGAAAAGTTTTCAATCCACTATGTACAGTCAAAATATACTATCAGAGCCAGGTTGTCCGGGTATAAACTTCTTGGCCATATTTCAATCTCTAAAAATTCCCAACTAATCCTACAATAGATTTTTCCTTTTATTGCAATTTGTTATTGCATCTTGTCTCATAATTTTTAATAATCAGATTTGACTCCCCTATTCTACACACCACTCCCACCAGCAATAAGCAGATGACGAGTCGTTGCAATCAGATAAAAGTTATTGCTTCGGAAAATGCATGCACTGTGTCTAAGCATGGAATAGCGTCTAGTAGTCTGTTTAATGCATGCCATATAATGTCTCTAATAGCATTTCATGGTCCTTTAAGTCCTTGATCATTACTTTCGTTCAATGATAAAGAAGAGTTTATAAACTTCGAGTCATATTTTCTGTCAACAAGACGTTGAGGTTGAGCAAGGGAAGAGGAAGAGTTTATAGTATCCTCTCGAGTGATGTGTTTGAAATTGTTTTATTCACTGGAATGGAGGGATGTGTAATGATGCCAAGTCATAAAATTTATAACACTCTTCTCGGAGATGTTATGAGCATGGAACTTAGGAGGGTGTGTAGGCTTTATATTTTATAGAGAGATGAAGAAAAAAAATATCATCCTGGGGCTTGGACTAATGAATAAAAACTCTCACTTTTTCTAATGCTTTTGATTGTTGCGGAATTCAACAATACCACTTGATTTTCAAATCTTGGATGGTTAAGTCATCACTGGGAAATGAGTGGGCAGGGAATTATTTAACACTCGTGTGGTAGTTAGCTTTTAGTTGTTGGTATCACATCTCTCGTGAAATTCCCTTTATTATTTTCACGTTCAATTTCCTATGTAATAATGTTGGGAGAAGAGTTGGATTTATTTCAAAGTTTTGCAACCTTTGAATTTAGAAGAGGAAACTGAGCGATATCGCACAATCACCTTTTTCGAAATCAGATTAAATTAGCATATGATCCGAATTCATAGATCCATGTGTCAAAAAATAGTTATGACGCACATTGTCCATAGTGTAGATGAGTTGTATTTACTTGTTTGACTTATGGTGTTGATTATTATGACTATTATGAGTTACAAGGAGGAACTTTGTATGATGTTATGTCTTGTATTATGAATTGAACTATCACTTTTTAGAATTAGAACGGCTATTGAAAATACATATGAGATAACTACAGAACAGATCAGATTCGACTATTGAAATAGTTTTTTATAAGTTGCCCTTATTTTCTTTATGGAATGAGCTCTTTCATTCGCTTTATAATTTTTGACTGTTGTTGATATGATTATTTTATTTTCCCAAATATTTTACTTGTCCAAATTAGCAGAAGTTGAGATTATGAAATTCCGAATCAAATTGTTAGTTGAAATCAATGTAACTTTATGCGTAATTATTAGTCATGATTTTTGAGACATGACCAGTCGGTTTATTCCATTCACTTGAAAATTTCTAAAACGGTCATTAAAGGCATTAGGGCTGGGATACGAGCATACGATTCAAAATAAATGCAGAACCCAAAAAACTATTCAGTCGAATTTTTCAATAGTGGTAACATAATGTTAAGATTAATGTTTCAATTCATGATTTAAGAAAGGTATTTTGGCAAGTTTTGGTAAGTGTCAAAACCATTTGACGATGAAAAAGCCCTACTTTATACTGGAGGTTCTATAGTTTGAAATTGTAACTTTTTGCTCCAAATTCTTCCCAAATTCAAATGCTCTTATTAGCCCTGAAATGTTTTATTATCATGTAATTTAAAACAAATTACCAGACAGGGATAAAGGGGAAAAAGCTGGTACTGGTGGTTATAAAAATATATAACGTTAAATTTTAATTTCCTAGTAATGGGGAGACGTGGGTAAAATGGCGAACAACGTTCCAGAAATCCATGGCGCTGAATGAAGTAGTGAAATTCATTCCAAGTGTGGATGAAATGGTGACCGAGTTGGTTTCGAAAGTTTCAGAACCAAGCATGCAAAAAAATATCGAAACCGACTTCCTCTCTGTCGTTTTTTCATTTTGTTCAGATTGTGAGTGTAACTTGGTTATGGCATTTTATATGATTTTTTTAAAAAAAGCATATAACATTATATTTTATTTTGTCTCTCTCCTCGTTAGTTACAGGATTGAACTTATTTGGAGATAAATGGGACTCTGTCAATACCTACTGGGATGATGACTCAGTTGGAAAAAGGATTATTCTGGCTTCGTCAATCATTAACCATAAAACAGGATCGACAGATCATGGAAGTAAATTATGGCGATTTTTCCCTACTCCTTCATACAAGGAAATCCGAGATTCTGCTTTTATTATAGATGAGTAAGTTTTATTTGAGAAATGTAGGATCGTGTAGTTAAATTTTTGGAAAATCTTGAAACGATTGTGAGAACTTTTTTTTGTATATTTGTTTTCACAAGAGAGTCTAAATTGCAACTGAGTCGTCGGTTCGTAGGAGATAAATTAGTTCCTAAAGACGGAGAAGCCCTTCTAGATAATTGGATACGTGCGGGCATAACAGATTACAAACTGTTACTAACATTTATTTCAGACTTTCTTCTTGCTGCAGTTGACACGGTAGATCTTATACAACAATATAAAAGCCATTGAATTCAAAACTGGTTCAAAATAATCAAGCTCTCAAATTTTTAATTTATGATTCTGTAGGTGGCTTACTCTTTAAGTTTTATTCTTTACCACTTAAGTGCGAATTTGGAGGCTCAGGAAAAATTGTACAAAGAGTTGTGTCGCTTGGACCCGAACATGAAAACACCAATGACCCAAGAAATGCTAGTACAAGCAAGCTATTTAAAAAAGTGTGTGAAGGAGTCTCTACGACTCAACCCCCTATCAATTGGCGTTGGACGTGTCCTCACTGAAGACATGATTCTTGGAGGATATCACATACCAGAAAAGGTAGCTTATAACATAACTTAATCATTCTCATATTCTAAGAACAAGATAGAAATACACAAATTATATGGCTTGCTCTACCCGTAAATTCAAAAAAAAATGCTGGATTTATTCGTGTTTAAACACCTTCATTCATTCGTACATGAACCCGGATCAGATTAGTAATTGGATACGATGATTATCCACTTTGAAAGCAATTAACTAAAAAAGTTCATGTTAGATCATGCTCATGTTAGTTATACACTGACCTTGAGTTTACATAAGAGATTAGACTAATTGTTTGTGTCAAGTTGTCAAGCCATCTTATTAAATCAAGCTGAGGACTTGGTGGTTCTCTAAATTTTTGACACCTTGACTTGATCATCCCACAATAACAAATTCCTCACCCTCGAGCTGCTACTTCAAAATTGCAAGCTAAAAGGAATGAAAAATATTTAAATCCGATTAATTAAAATCCTGCCCTTTTTCTTCCAGACACAAATTGTGACGATGAACCAAACGACGAGCAGAATCCCAGAATATGTGGAATACCCTGACGACTTTATTCCAGAAAGATATGAACCTGACACCAAGATCAAACGGATGCATCCATTCACATCCTTGCCATTTGGCCACGGATCTAGGTCTTGCATCGGAAGACGACTTGCAGAGCAGAATATGTACATCTTCTTATTCCGGGTATGCATATTTGGATGTGCATTGTTGGCCTCTGGATGTAACAATAGTTTAAACAATGTCTATGGGGGATTGTGACTTTTGAAATGTTCTCACATCCACAAAGGCCTACGCATTTGTAGGGAAAGTCAGAGACCTTGTCTGATTTTAAACGTGTTATCCCATCGAAAATGGTATGAGCTGACGAAGCTATAGGGTGCATATGAAAATATGGATGTCAACACTTGGATTCGTGGGAGTTAGTAATTAAGTCCTGATGGTCTCAGAAGCCTTGCACATTTGACACATTGTGCAAACCTAGCATCGTCATCCTATCCTCGTCATTGAACGCAAATGTTAAGATTAAGATGATCTTGTGCAATGCATTGACATTCCTTAAATACAATTATGAGGCGTATGCTTCCTCGGATTTCTCAAAAAATCAGTTTCCTCATTCCAGAGAATTATGAGGGATTTAAATTCAGGAAGGGCTTCTACTTATCATAATTTTATCAAGAGGTTAAATGCAATTTCGTTTCTTAGATTAACTCAAATCTCGCAAGTATAATGATCGTTTATGCATGGATTTTTCACAGGGACGCAATACACTGTTGGTCATTAATTCAATTAATGTTAATAAAAACATTTCCTCAGTCAGTTTTCTTCTTGGCAGCCTGGGCTTTCTGGCTATTGAATTATATTTGCATTAAGTTGAAAAAGTTATTAAACTTATTGATTATTACAAAAATAAATAAATAAGGCTTGATGGTTTTGCAGATATTCCGCCAATACCACCTGAAATGGAATGGGCCAAGGGAGTTGGACTGCATTACATCATTAATCAACAAGCCGGATGCGCCCCTGCTCTTCACTTTTACCCCCAGAACTCATTAAAAATTTAAACAGTCTTGCACGACTTTAAAAAGGCAGAACAATACTTAAAAAAAAGCAGGGCAACCATTTGACTATGCCTACTTATCTGTGTAAATGATCTTGGTTCCGCTCGAGATGTACAAATCGTTTTACTTGGAATAAATCCGTTATTAATGATTTTAAAAGATATCCATTTCAATGATTTACTTACAAAAAGTATGTAACTCTGAACGGAAAGGTTTTCCAAGAGGATTAGGAAAATTAATCAAGTCAAAATTCATTCATGTCCAAAATCCTCTCGTTACCTCATCTTTGTTGATGTTCGTGTAGACTTTAATGTGTTGAGGTCTTGTGAGATCACCCTCTAAAAGGTTAGCACTAAATGTAGCACATTAATTCTTAATTATGTACATGGGTATATAATATTATTATTATCCCTCTGCACAGGCTGTTGCATAATCAGAAAGAGCAACGAGGCTCTCACGGAAACTCTCTGACCAGGTTCTAAGATGCGTAGGATACATACGAATCATCTTCTTGTGGCTAATTGATATACAATGTGGCCAGTGTGGCTGTCCAACTCTGCAAGATTTACTTTCATTCGAGGTGTCTGACTCACCACTCGTACCGAGTGGGACACACAAAGCCACGCTGACTGACCTGGGAGAATCTATGCAGTTTGTAATTATAATAAAATCCTCGCGTGTCATCCTTCGGGTAATGTAGTTCAAATAAATGAAATGAATTAAATCTGCAGATTCTACAGCCAGCCTTGGGGGGAAGGTAAATGATGAATAGTAAGTTAATGTGTGATCTCCATTATTGCAAATACACTTGAAAAGCAACCTTTTCATATTAGGAAGTTCAGTTTTCCCACTAGACTGACAACACCACTTTGAATGGAGGATGATGATTTTATCATTTAAGTTAGGGCAAGGAGCTTAGGGATGGAATAAATAGAACCAAATAATTTCTTAACTAAGCGTACCCTTGGATCCCTTTTATGGGATTGGAATGAATCACTATGGAGTAATTGGTATGGACTTATCTACTTGTACGATTTCCCTAGTCAACTCTATTATCTCATTTCATATTTTGTGAAGATTTGCACAAGTTTTGGGCGAGATACTAGGGCTGACGTCAGGAAGTGAGATAATTGAGATTTTTTTTAAATGACAAATTGAAAGGATGGGAAAATTTATGATTACTACCAACAGTGGATTTGGCTTTACAATTAATTGACTTGAAAAAATTATCTCACACCTTGGTGACACAAAAATGGTCTGCTTTTGTAGAAACGAAGTCCCTTTTTATCAAATCCACCAAAGCCCACCACTTCTCACCACTGGTCCACAATCCACACTGTCTGTAGAAAACGGGGAATTTTTATACAGGCTCGAAAATTGGTGGTCAGTTAGGGTTTTCAGACAGTGTAATTAAATTAAAATCATCCAGACGTTCCCTGACCCCTCTAACAGAGAAAAAGTTGGGGTACTTTTTTGAACGGATCCTATTTCTTTATGATTATAAAGAGAGGAGAGTAGCCAATTATAACTAAGGTGAATGAATGCTCCTTCCGACAAGGGGTCAACTTCGTGACCTACCGTAGTAAATTTTTCTGGATCCTGTTGCTCCTTCTAGGAAACTGCAGGGATTGTTGCCCGATAATTCATATTTGCATCTCTTGGTGCTGTTGGTACTGATGGACCCCACAATTTCAAAGGTATTGATTAGATGAGTTAGGTCGATTAAACCGTAGAAATGTAATCTTTGACAACCAGTTTTCACGAGATTGTCTCACCGTAGTTCCTACCTACGAATGTCCGTGCATAAATCAAGGCAATTTGTTGAATAAGCTATTATTATTTTGATATAAATCCCATAGAAATAAAAAATCGGGGCTTATTAAACTCATAAATCCTTGTCTACTTTAATTGACTCTGGTTTCTTGCACTCGAGAGATCACTTCCGACTTCTAGGAACAGATTTTGAGTCATTGAGGTGTTCTTCAGCAGGTCTGGGTTTCACACGATATTCCCGTAATTTTTAGATATAATGGGATATCACCTTGTGATTTTTTTTAAAGTATATAATAGCACAACAACAATATACGAGGATAAATACAAGCTCTAACATCCATAACTGAGGCCAGGACATGTAGAAACGATGAAACTCCTCTCAAAACTTCCGTCACGTCCCATCTTGAAACTGCACTGCTTAATTTATGGTTAAGGATCATGCTGACGGTAAAAAAAACTTATCCAGAGGCGTTCTTAGCTCAAGTGTGTTATTAATATTCGAAGATGTTGAATAACAATCCCAAGAATGGATAATATTAGAGTAGATTAATTAGTTAGTTGAACCGATATAGTGTGATGATCCTTCGGGAGTGTATAAGCATGTTATTATGTCATTTCTATCATCAAGACACTGAAACTGTGAGGGGTCAGTCCAAGACTTGAAGGAAAAAGCCACTTTTTGGGACGCTGAGGTTCTGAGGAAAGTATACAGAGCCACATTATCTTGTTATGTGCACACAATCATCTTGTGTCCATTATATTTGGCCTATGTGAGATTTGCATGCAGAATTTGTAGCATGTGCAAGTACCTGGCTCTGGTCCTCAGGTAATAAATATGTGATCTTTGAGAAATGAATGCATCTTGACTTGAGAATACAAGGGAGACAAGATGCCTCCTCTTCGATATATAAGGACTTGAAAGGTAAATCATTCTATTTCATTTCAATTCTTACGTGCTCCGTCCAACATTGAAAATAGTCCTCTCAAAGGGACTCGAAAATTAATTCAGGAGTCTTCCCATCCAATTTTTTTCTCCAAGTGCACACATGAAAAGTTAGTGACACTCTCGGGTATCTGTTTTGTTTTGAGGAGGAGAATAATCCTGTGCAACTCTCTCAATTCGGCAATCTGTCGGAAGGATAAAATATGTTATTTAAGGTAAGCCTTAATTTTAATTTCTTTTTTACAGTCTCGACGAAAGACATAAAAAAATTTAAAAAAATACAAAAATAATTTCAAACACCTATCTTTAGGATTTGCATATAAAGTTTATATTTAAAAAATGGCACTTGACCAGTCACTAGTTTTTGTTACGAAGTTTGAAATGAATTATGAAACAAATTAGTTTGAATTAATTGATGTTAACCGTGATTTTATTTGACAAAACGGGATTCTGATCGTCTAAGCTGTTCACTAATTAAAATTAGGACTATATAGTGGATGGAGATGAGCATAGGGGTGTGCTAACCAGATCGTAAATCCTGGCATGAATATAATAAAATACTATGGTGTGAGGTCAGTTTTTTTAATTGAGAACCTCCGTGCCTGAGAATCGAAATCAGAGATCTATCATCTCATTCATAGATACTCAAGCTGAATAACTGGTCAGTTGATTATTATATAGCCATACGGCTGCTGAGCCACAAGCCATAAGAATGAGGAATAGATTGACAAGCCGTTGGATTTTTCTCTAAAGAATGAGAGTTATTTACTTTCAATGGACTATGTTGTAACTTATGATGGTGATTACTCCTGTGAGTAATCTTTATTATATCATTCCATCCAACACTAAGCGATTGAGAGGTGGATTGCCGTGGGTAAATTATCAAATATTCACACAGAGAGGCTCAGTAGAAGGCACATGAGAAGTGTTGTTAGTAAACGGATCTCATCTTCTTTTGTATTAACTAATAATAATACGGCTCATCGATTAAAGAAGTGAGACACGGGGCTCATTAATCTTACACCGTTTTGCATGATACACGCAGAATGTGAACAGAGAGACTACTCTTTTTTTTAGATTTCATTTTTATTCAGGTTTTTAATTCACCCCGTGTCCATCTAATAAATATAAAACGTTATTGATTATCTATCCGTGTTCCTATTCAATCACGTATATGGTGAGAGGATAAAATTTTTCAAGTGATTTCAAAGAATCTGCTTAAATTCTGAAAAATTTGGGTGTGATATGAAAATGCTTTGCCTTCATTTCAGCCAGATTCCACGTTTTATTAGTTCCTTTACTATTAGAAATTTTCACGGCCTTTTTTTGAATCTTGCTCTTTGGGGTGTTTTTTGGGGGTTTTTTTGCAACTTTTGTGTGGCTCTGTAATTTTTAATTTGATATTTGCATACGGGAGGGGGCTATTATTAAATGTTTTGTAAATTTTAATTTAACAAATGTGATAATATTTTGTCCCTAGCCTGCTTCCCTAGATTTCTCGATTGGGATGAGTCTTGTGTTATTTTTAATGGATTCGGTTGCAATGCAAACCTCGTTACTGTGGGTTCTCTGCTGTATTGGTGATTGCTCATTAATACGTAATTTTTGTTTTGTTAAAAAAATTGTACACCCACATCGTGCAATGTCTAGTAAACGTTGAGAGGCTTTCATAAAATGCATGGGTCTATGAATAAATGAATATTTAGCTTTACAAGGCAAAAGTAAAGAAGATTTAGTTAGAGAGATCGAGATGTGCAAATTCAATGAGTTGAAGGGACTACAATTTTCAGATGCTTTGTGCAGCATGGCTTCCACTATTTACACTTTGTAATCGTATCGAATGGCAATGTTAACAGATATTCAAATTCATACTCAAGAAACATCATTTCAGAATTAAGGAGATTGATTGATTGTAGACAGAAAAAAAACATTGGGATGTTCTACGAGCTTGTTGTTTTTGGTTTTGGGTGTGGGAATTTAATGTTTTTGAACAACAGTATTCAATTTCAAATGTGCTGATTGATTTTTATCTTTTTGGATTGGGAATGGGATTTTTATTTTTAGAATTTGCATAGGGAGCTACAAATCCTTACATGTTTTTGAAAAAAACATTTCCACATCATTTCTTAAAGCAAAATACAATTTTAGATTTCGCAAGCTCCACAACCTATGACTTTAAAATGGAATTGAATCGAACATTTCCCTGACGTTGTTTATCTTGAAAGATTCCCAAGAGGATTCATGGACTCTTTGTTCAATCAGCAAGAACAGTCCCTTTGCACGTTTCTCTAATTGCAAGTAATCAATTAGATGCCTTTATCGTTACCTCTGATCCCGATTTAGTAACCTGTCTTCCCTTTCTTAGGAATATTTGACACAGTGTCCCGTGGCGTTATTAGAGTCTTAGGAATTGTATCAGAGACCAGGGAGAGCTTGAAACTACCGTCGTCATCATCCTATAATAATCATCACCATCATCTCGTCCATTCTTGATACCATTTCCAACTACTAACTATTGACGACAATATCCACTCCTTAGTTCTATTGAGAACTACACATGCCTCTCTGACTTGAAGAGCTTAGACAGTTTAGGGAATGATTATTATTATTACATATATATATCGGTATGTCACAGCACTCGAATCTGTTAACTTGCTCTCATCTGCAGGTTAAAAATTCGAAATGGCCATTCATTATAGAATAGACATGAAATGAAACTCGGTCTGATGAGAATGATTTATAGGCGTAGTTACTCTATTATAATATGACCATGTGCCCCTTTCACTCACCAAAGGAAGTGTTAAGAATATGTTGGCCTGAGCTAATACCACCATCACCACTATCCACATGCAAACTTTTAATCACCTTATTACCAGGCACTGGGCCTAGTGGCATGCAAATAGCAGTGGCTTCAATTGACATCCAAGTATCACATTCCATGTACTTAAGTGTTATTATTGATAGATCATTACAATTGGTATTTCATATTATCCTACCCGTCAGACCAGCCTCAGATAATTGAAAACAACATGAGCGGTGAACGACAGAGCTGTTCTGCACAAGGGTCCATATGGATCTGCAAAAGTATTTAAGAATAGAAGGATTAAGTAATAAAAAAACAGTGAATCTCTGCCAATCGTATGTGGTCATAGTAGAATAAGTAGGAATAGGAAGATTTTCGTTTACAAAGGCAATACCAGACTCCATGCTTAGGCCTTACTGGTCATGAGGCATTTAAGTTTTTTAAGCTAAATTTCACTGCTTTGCAATTAAGGAGTCCTGATATATTGAGCTGACTTGAGTGTCCACAAGGATATAATGTAAATAACACAGAGAGTTTTTAGCTAAGGAAGATGATGATGTTGATGATGATGAGGATGATGATGATAGCCACTCTCATAGGAAAAGTATTTGGATTTGCATGTATTTGGCAAAGTGCTCCTCTCTCATCTAATTGAAAGGTGGACGGTGGTTGAACAGAAACTTATAATTGGGTGATGAGCCTATATTATTAAATATTATGACCCAATAGGGTCTGTTTGCCATGGCTATTTGATCATAAATGATTACTAGTAATAGTGATTAATCCCGTGTGGTATGTGGTAGGTTGTACAATAGTAGAGTAGCTGCCAGAACTGTTAAGGATCATCATTGATTGCAATCAGACCAAATAGTTGACTGAAGGTTGCTCTGCCGAGGAGGCCTTGATCATTTAAAAATCAGCACAGTCAACGCTTGATTTCAATTCCCCTATTAGCTCCCTCAGCTCATGCAAATTCAATCTCAGCTCGAGCCTCCGCACGCACACGACCAACAAAGACGTTCATGAAATTACAAATTCATAAAGAATCAATCAACGTATTAGGTGGTGGTGGAATCTTTGCTCACTATCCTCAGGCCATGAGAGGGATGTGACCCTAAGTTAGCGTCTCTCTCCCTGATGCTAATCAAACGAAATAGTTTGTGGTTATCACAGTGTGGAATTAGTAGTAGTGAAATGGGATTAATTACAAGATCAATGTCCCGATAGAACACAGAGCAGAGACGTATGGCATTGTGAGCAACGGCTCTCGACAGTAACGAAGTTTGCAAATCGTCTAAATGTACTTGACTGTCAACCCCCGTACTATTACACACAGAGATAATTCCTTTTCATTTTCCCTAAATGAAAATAAATGAGCTGTTGGACCGTTTTATGGGCTGGGTCCATCCACAATCAATAGGCACTACTCAGTAGATCAATACTAAACTTTCTTTTAGATTGTTTGAGGAATTCCATACGATTTTACCATCATTACTCAGAGACCTTAGGATTAGCATTGGGTTTAGCGATATCATCAGCCGGGTTGTTAATCATCGAGTTGGAAGTTGTGTGTGTGTGTGAGTGTGTACTTGAGGTGACGTTGACAGGTAGGTCAAAGGTGATTAGGAACGAGAAGGTCATGATAATTAGTCAGTTGGAGGGAAAAGGATCAGCCTTATTTAGAAGTCAAGTTGAGAAAGAATTCGGTCGGTTGATGACGGACGGAGGCAATTGTTTGCTGCAGCCATTGTTGCACAATACATTCTATTTATTCTAATAGCACAACAGAGAGGGGTTTAGGTCCAATGTCCAATCATAATAGGAGGACACTAAGTAGAGCACCATAATCATATCTAACTATATTTTTCATCGTTATTCTACAACCTAAGATTCCTTTGCATAGTCAAAGAGCTCAAGACGGAGCTCTCACTCTCTCTATCATTTGTATATTTTTATATGCCATCTAGAATAATAATAACAATGCTATAATATTATTATCACATATCTTGCAACCTGCATTCCTTTGGCTACCCCACGCTGGCTGGAAAATATTCACTCTTCATCGTTAGGATAAAGGACACGTTTAAGCGTTTAAACAAAGTTGTGGTCAAAAGTTTGCAAATATTGGTACATTTTTTAAATCTAGAGATGACTCCCAGTTCTCAGTTACGTACGAAGACGATTTTGAGATCAACTCTGCACATTTAACCTTCAGTTGGCCCAGAAATCCAAACCTTGCACACCTCCACTAAATTAATTAATGCTTACAAATGTCTTGGGTTATCTGTAGGGAAAAAACATACCATTTAAAACATTTAAATTAGTAAGGGAAGATTAATTACACGAATTTGCAATTAGGATCCATATTTTGCGTAAGAGGAGATGGGCATTGCTCATGAGGTTGAAATTCGGGTCAGGTACAGTTTACTGAGGTTCCACTATGCGTAGATCGAAAAAAAGGATTAATTAGCAATTAGTAGCATTTAGTGAGCAATCGTAGTCTTTAGTCTTTGAATCAATATTTAATTTACACGGCCTTTATAATTATCTTGAAAATAAATAAAGGTTTTATGGCAGAACATTTTTGGGACAATTAAATTTTAATTCCAGAGTCAGCAAGGCGATTGCACTTGGCACTTGAGCTGTGCATCACTTATTAGTAATTAATTGTGTGTGTGCATTATGGCCGACTGCCTTCATCTGATTTGTCTGGCGTCAGGGATTCATCATGTTCACTAATTATGAATTAGCATACCGTGTATCATATTCATATCATGTCTTGTACTGATGATAATTAGTGGATTTGGATTGGTTGAACAAAAAATAAAAACTCTCCGTGGCTAATCTCAGTGTCCGTGGTCGGGTCAAGAAAGAGGAACAGGGGTCATCTTGCAATTTAACTTTTTTGTCGCATTTATTTGGAACACTGAGTTTTGAGTACTGTAGTGGGATGCTGAATGCCAAAATATCTACCCGTATCCAATCATGCAAATTTTTGAGTAATTTGATGGCATTTCAACAAAAAACCAACAATAATCATATTAACTATTGTAAACGTTGCAAGTGACTATATAACTTATTGGGTCACTTTTGGCAGTGATCCAACTTGTAAAGAAATTTATCACGACGTGAGATTCTAATCCTAACTGCAAACAGGTAGTAAGGGTATTTAATACTTATTCCTCGGCCGACTGGCTTAAAATTTCATCAAAACAATAATTACGAGTATTTTATGAACTTGTGCAATTGTGCGTTATTGTTTCACAAATGTGAAGTCAAAATTTTCAAATTTGTAAATTCAAACATAGGGTTAATTCACATCAAATAAACTTAGATTTATTTGTCTCCAAAATGCCGTTTAACATCTTTGGATTTTTAGTTTTAAAATTGGTAAACGGATCATTCCATCCAATATTTTTTATTTGCAATTTATATACACAGTTGCAAGGATAGATGAAATTTAAAATAAATAAATCGGAGTTGTAAATACAAAATCGACATTTATAATTTTCACTAACTAATAATCTTTACACGTGATGAGACTACGGGTTTAACTTTTTCTTCTTAATTAGTTTCCCTTCGATAACTCAAGTCTTCTTCAGGCTCAAATCTCTGGGATGCTTGCCACTCGTACTTTTCTTCTGCCTCAAGCCTCAAAGAACTCTGTTGTTCAAAGTTCGATAATACCTCACACATGCCTCACACTTACAAGCCAAGAGGTATAAGATACCGATAGTATGTACTTACTATGTGAGGATGAGTATCCATTTACATATCCGTTTCTTAGGGATATATTTAATAATTCATCCTTTTGTATAATTGATGGGAGAAATTAGCCGCGTCTTCCTCCAAAAAATATTATTCCGTAGTTTACAAAATGTCATTTGAACAATTAAAAAAGGGATAGCTAATGGAATAATGAAAAGGTTGCCAAGATTTCCGAGGAAAGCCAACTCATCTTCATTGATGTTGGAAAGAGGCGTAAGGACTTGTGACAGGCTCCCAGTTCCTGAATAAAAATCTATTTTCTCATTAATAATTAATACAGTCATTAATACAATTTATATGTGACAGGTGAATAATGTTCCTACCTAAGCGATTCGTATCTGCCTACCTCTCGTGTTATTTCTAATCGTAAATAGGCCAAAAGAATCTAGGCCCTTCATTCAGCATCTTCTTATTTTGTGCTGCCGTAACGATTTGAGGAAACGTTACTGTCCTCACGGCTTTATCTTATCATTGTATAAATATACGGGCCATTATTAATGACGCAATAATATTAGTTACTCCTTCATGTACACAAAGAATTAATCTTCTCAGATCAATAGCTATATACATACACATACAAACATCAGCTCAATTACATAACATGTAAAATCGGAGACTCTATTAATTTCTGAACCAATGTAGGCATCGTGAAGTCAATTAAAAGCCAAAAGAACGGATCAGTAAAATTTAAAACGTTCCACACAGAGTTCGGAGAACCTAATAGCCGAATCAATGAAACTTAGTTTATGGCATTGCGAAATGGTGTTCAAAGGAATCTGGTTTTGTTGGCAGGAGTGATATAATTTATTTTAATGTACTAGAATAATATCGTAGATAACGGGACATGATTTCCCATTTGTCCGTACTGATGTAACTCTGCACTTTGGACACTTTTCAAGCTCTGTAAGTCCAAGCTTTGTATCCTACCCTGAAACACACACCTAACCTAAGGAGGAACAAAAGAATGCGGAGTGGCAAGAGGTGTCAAACTCTTGAGGTGTAAAAGTGTGGTTGAGTAATCTACAGCCGATTCCAATGTCTCCCTGTCAATAATGAGAATAAAAATAATTGCATTCAACGTTATGATTATTGTTATTAGAATCTCATTGCTATTATCTACTAGCCAATATTTGGACTCGAGCAGTCTTCTTGGACTCTTGTACAACTTAGGCTAGTCCATGGCTGTCGTCTCTTTTAAAAACAAAGTAACAATCGCTCTGGTATCCCTTGAGTTTGGAGGAATGGGCCAAAAAGTATGGATTCCTTTATATTCAATAATATCATCATGATGGGCTCAGGCCCTTGTTTATTACGTCTACGTGTTTTAAAGTTGGAATGTAAGGATGCCCCATGCCGAGAGAGCTGATTTGAGGTTCATCAAGACAATAATGGAACATGACAGGAGGTCAATTGAAATCTGTCTTTTGATCACTCATTTCTCTAACAATCTAATTGTGCACTTTGAAACAGTGAGTTTTTTTTCCTCCCATGATTTGGGATGCTGGCAAGAGTAGTTGTATCTTGGGGAGTTGCAGACTTAGAAAAAAGCTTACATATTTTTTAGTTCTAACAGATCTATACTGGTAAGATTTAATTTCTTGACTGGCGACAGTTTAGAGGTCCAAAATGGTAAGAACGTGTCTCTCATTCTTGGATTCCCTTGTCATCAATAATGGTCTCAAATTCTTATACTGAGTTTATTAAGACACAGAGAAGTATTTTCTGTCGAATGTCGAATGGAATGATTGCAGAATTGTTGGTATTGCACCTGAAGCCCAGCTAGGATATGATGGACTAGTCTCTTTCTCTTTGAAATTAATGGTTATTAGGAGGTGGAAGGGAATTATATACATTTATTCATGAGAGGAGAGACCCTGTGAATCTTGTAGCAGTTGGATTCATAGCGCTTTTACTGAAATATTATGCTAATTTATTGCTATCAATGAGACCCCATCAATAATGGAGAATATAATATTAAGTCAATTGACACATTCACTCCTGTCACATCTTACCATTATTTGAGCAATTATGGCTTACCCCAACTTCCACCCTGAGCTATAGATTTATAAAATGTAGTTAGTTGGGGTACAAGGGTATT
This sequence comes from Agrenia bidenticulata, assembly GCA_034694785.1. Taxonomy (NCBI): domain Eukaryota; kingdom Metazoa; phylum Arthropoda; class Collembola; order Entomobryomorpha; family Isotomidae; genus Agrenia; species Agrenia bidenticulata. The sequence goes on along the minus strand of JAQFYM010000203.1, from coordinate 72,178 downwards.
TAAAAAAATTTGAGGGCATCCTCGCCTTGTGAATCCCTATATTCTAAACAAAGCGTTTAATTTGAGACAAGTTCCATTAATTTGATTACAAAGTCAAAAATTTATCTCTCTCGAATGGCCATTAATCAACAAAGCTTATTAGAGAAGCTCAAAAATATTTTGTAATCGGGAAGATCAGAATAATAACATAAAGGGCATCCACTATTGTTCCTAAACGTAATAATAGTAATGAATTCATAATGGGCAATAACATGGTGGCATCTTCATTAATGTAAATTATCCTTGCTGTGCTCCAAGCCCCCACTGCCACTTTAACTGTCACACACATCATAGACAGGCTACTTCTTGTTCGTGGTCAATATTCACGATAAGGCTGTAGAGCTATCATTGTTATTATTATTTGTTCCATTTAAACGCATTTTTTCTCTCCTTGTTCTTCAAGAATATTTGTACTACTATTTGTTCAAGAAATACAAGATCACTTTCCATTTCCAGACCAGACAAGGCTAACAAGCGGATTACTATGTGCCTTATAATCCGAAGGTGGACATTCCATATTATTAATTGCTGTCAGCTCATCCTCCTATTAAAAAAATCGTCTTCCGATCCTTAAAAAACGACAGTTAGGTCTGCTACAATTACTATTATCTCTCTCGTCCTCACACGAAACAATGTCATCACACATGAGAGTGGTTACGAATGCACTGAATCAATAGGCCTGTTACCTTCAAACTGTTTTATGAATTTCAATATGCCTTTAAATTAAAAGACGATACCATGAGCACGCAACAACTCCCTGCACACTCTCAAAGGTGGCTATCATCTTGGTAATAATTATAAAAAGAATCAAACTCGCTCATCCATATCCTATGACCTCCGTGGTTGCATTTTACTAAGTTGATTATTGGTATGGCCATTGGGGAAGATAACTTTGGCGATATAGAATCTATTAAATGGATATTGAAGATGAGGTACGTGTATTATTTGTGGTGGTCGTTCAAGATTCAAGTACACCAAGGAATTAGCTCTGTAGCTTCTGCCCTCCTCGAAACATGCTACATTTAGACATTGAGATAAGAATTACGCAGCCTCATCATCAAGCTCATTCTCCCAACCTTCAACCACTTAAAAGTCACTGTCATTTAAGACGAGCCTTCTAACAGCGAACAAGAAAGCTATGCAGATTCAGTATATATTTATTGATTGAGGGGTAGGCACTTAAGCTCTCTGAAATGCTGCGCTAAATTACAGAGAGGAAGATTGGCCCCAAGGAGTAATGAAATTGTAATTTTAATCGGACCTTTTAGAACACGAAGTAAGTAAGTGAGTTCGTAGTCCTCTAATCCAGTTGCTCAAGAGTGGCTCCAAGCTCTAAAGGGAGGGGGGATACAATTTATATTTCTAATTGTCTATTTACGTACAATTTAATTTATATTTATGTTCCATGAAACAATAGAGGAATTTGACGCAATCTTGAATGACCTAGGGACTGAAGAATCTGTGTGTGAGATAATAATATAAAACACTTGAGCACAAGTGGAAATCATGAGTCAACCGAGTTGGGTTCTTCTATCTCAATGGCCATCTTCCTTTACAGACGAGGCAAATCGATTTAGCTCCACTGTCGTAAACTTTACTTTTATTTAAGGACATTATATTGTTCGTATCCAACTTGTGTGTTTGCATGCATGTGCATGAAGGTGGATCCATACATGCAGAAAATACCATCGGCTTTGTAACTCCAATGAAAAAATAAACAATTTGAGCTTATCTGATTCTAAATCTGTGCTGATATACATTCTTCACTAAATTAATTAATTTGGGTCCCGATATGGGCCATTGCTTAGGCTATATCAAGGGCAACCCTGGCAGTTCAGGGGCAACGATTTTGGATTTGAGACTTGGATATAAAAATACTATTATGCATGCAGAGATCTCTTAATTTTTGAAGTACACACTTGTCAACTAAATACTTGCACTTCAAGTGGAGTGGAGGTACTCCAACTCTTTTGAGAACACTAAGAAACGTGAGTTTTTTTTATGATTGACATTATATTCATTCTAGTCGGAAATAGCGTTTAAACTTTTAAATATAAATACGAGTATCCTCGGGAATAAATAGAGGCGAGGGTATGAAGACTAAATTTTGAGATGTCCCTTGTGCAGAAATATTTAATCTTCGTATTGGAAGGTGAAAGAATATTTTTATACTGGTGCTAATTTTTGGCCTGTAAATGTAAATGAAATAACTTTCATAATCTACAGACAATAATAATATTCTCAGCCATACATTTTACAATCATTAAGTTGGACACTCGAAAGAGAGATTGTAAAATATTTAGTTTAAAAACTCGGCTAATTACGAACGTTTTTCAAAGCATCCAACTTGGATAGAAAGTAATTTTTAAAAAACTGTACAATTACCTCATAGTATCCATACAAAGGATTCCATTGCATAAAAGATTCTAAGTGGTGCTAAAAGCCTTTGGATGTTTTGGAAATAAAAATGACCCTTATTGGAAGTGTTTGAAAATTTGTAAACAAATAAGGCAATGGGTATAGTTAAATATTTATGGGAACAAACAAAGGAGGAGGATGCGGATGTTTGGAGTCTTGAGAAATAATAATTCATGACCGATCCCTACCGTTGCGAATATGATTTGTGAGTTTTTGATACACTCGTCAAAATTATGGCACATGTGTCACTTGACAAAGGGAGGGATTTTGGCAATGTGGGATGCATATTTGGAGTAGGGCGTGTAATTAGTGTTAATCACCCGTTGTGTGAACACTTGTAGTGCTTTAATTATTCGTATGCAGAATTATTATTATGGATTTACAATTCTGAAATCAATTATTGCTTTCCCTTTCAGCTCTCATGGCTTGTATTCCTAGTCGGAATATCCACCACGGCTCAAGGGAATCCCAAAGTAGTGGGGAATAAAAAAGACAGTGATGCCGACGGGACTGTGTCTGTTGTGGATATCCAAGACCACAATAAGACGCAATATTTAAATCAAAACTTTGAAGCAGGTAAGCAGGGAATTATAATACTGAGCCAAGACAAGACAGAATAAAATTTAGCAATTATATTTACAAGCTTTTGAATGGATTGACTTCAAACACAGGGAACTACAATTACGGCTATGACATAAAGCCGTCAGGGCCCATCGGGCAGTTCCATCATGAAAACAAGGCATCAGACGGCGTCGTCTATGGTTGCTACGGGTATGTGGACCCTAATGAAGAGGATCAAATAACCTTCTATATTTCTGACGCCTGGGGTTACCGACCTGTGAAACAGGAAGAAGCGACAGATATCTTCTATCCTGCTGATAACCCGCCAGAAATAACGGATATGAGCCTCATGAAGGCAACCCCTACTGCCTGGACTGACCTAGTCTTCCCTGAGAAATGTGATTATTTCGCTAAGCAAATCGCCTCTTCGCCTAAAAAAACCGGGTCAGCCTCAACAGTGAAAACACCCAGACCGGGTTCAAGTCCATTCCCAAGTTCTGGAACTAGAAGGCCAGTGGGACCACCGTTTCCAAATTCTCTTGCAGGAGTCAGTACCAATGTTCCAACTTCTGGGAAACCAACTCTTCCAGGATTTCGTTCGACAGTAGTTCCAGGACTCAACGGCCCTGGAAGCTTTGCTAGTGCCAGTGAAGCCTTGAGAAGTAATAGTGGTGGCATCAATGGAGCTCCTGGTCCGGGTTAGGATAAAAAATCATTTTGAATACAATTGTGACCTGTTTCCTTTGATTATTGTTACGACACTCTTAGATGACGCTGCAGATATTTGAACAAATGTGTCACTATATACTTAACTGATACTCTGACAGAATTTCATTGGGTATTTTTTAGACATGCTGATATTTGGCACGGGTGATGAGTTTTCAAATTGATCGAGTCTGAAGCTATGAGCCCATGTATTTGTAATTGATATCAATGTTAGAATTGCTTGTATTGTGATGGCATGCAATTCCATTTCCATATCTCGACAGAAGCACAAGTAGAGCATATACTGAGATGACTATCTGCAAAAAGGACGAAGGGAGTGCACATTTCACGTGTGACTTGTTACGCTTGGGATGACACGACTGTTAAAAATATATTCATTACGTTTCCTTTGTTTCATGATTTAATAGCTGGGGCTGCTGGGAGACCTGGTGGACCAGGCAATTCAGGTCAATTTCTTCATCTTTATCTTTAAATGTCTTATCCGTCTGTCTTTTCCCTTTGTGTTAATGGTTTGATGTTAGACTCTTCATATTGCAATTTTTATTAATTTCTCAATAATTTTGAAGCAGGTGCATCTGGAGGAAGTGGAGGTTCTGGTGGTCCAGGTAAATTTTCTTGACTATTTCATGTAAATTATAATTATTTGTATTGATTAGCTAACTCTGTATTTATATGATGAATAAGGGGGAAGTGGAGGAGTTAGTGTTAGCGGACCAGGGGGCAGCGCTGGTTCCGGTGGATCAGGTCAGTGTTGCGATGTCTTAAATGTTGTTTATCGAACTTATGTAGCTAACACTGTAGAAATTAAAGCATTGTTCTTGTAATCCTATTTGACTTTTATTTGAACTTGTATTTATAACTGAGCATTGTTATTTTTATCGCATTAAATTAGGGGGCCCTGGAGGTAGCACTTCCAATGGACCAGGAGGTAGCGGCGGATCTGGCGGAAGCGGTGAGGGAGATGTTTTTAGGGTTTATTCAGTAAGTTTTAGAATGGAGTTACATTATCTATGAATTCTTTTGTAGGGGGAACTGGTGGAGGTGGTTTCCAGTCTGGCTCTGGAGGAACCGGTGGCTCAGGTAATATAAGTTGCAAATCTTTAGTAATTAGTCTTGAACTATGGCTTTGAAGGCCATTAAATAAATGTAGCTGGCATTTTTGTCTCCAAATTTATGTCGGGGGCATTAATGTCCCCGCTCCAAGAAATCCGCATTTAATAAATACAATGGAATAGGTGGAGGTGGGGGAAATGGAATTCAAGGAGGTCCAGCCGGATCCGGGGGATCAGGTAAATTTTTGAAATCCAATTTTTTCATAATGTCTGCATAGATTTTTACACTTGTTTTTTAAATCAGGTGGGGGTGGTGGAAGTGGAGTGTACGGCGGTAGCGGAGCGGCAGGAGGCCCAGGAGGATCAGGTATAAAATTAAAAGAATTTAGTACAACATTTTCTGAATTTGATCGAGACGGAATAATTTTAAAATCTGAATACTGTTTGATTTTTAAGGAGGCAATGGTGCAGGCGGTTCAGCTGGAAGTGGGGGCGGTGGTGGACCAGGTTAGATCAGAAAGATTTATTCTCGACCGGAGTTCATGCAAATCATAGAATTATATACTAAATACAAATGCAAACGAATATTATAAGTACATATCTCATTTCATATGTATGCTAAAACAATACAAAATTACAGGAGGGTCTGGAGGATCAGGCACCAGTGGATCGGCCGGAAGTGGCGGTGCTGGAGGGTCAGGTAAGACATCGTATCAGCAAAGCATTTTCTGGTGCTGAGGATATTTCACTGCACATAGAACTTATAAAAGACTCGGAGTGACTTAATGTGACATAAAATTGTCCCTTGCAGGAGGTGGCGGAGGAACTAGTGGTCCACATGGTCCCGGATCTGGTAGAATCCCTTCATACTAATTAACTGTTCCTATCAGGAAATCAATACTTGAAGAAATTTAAGAAAATATTTTACTGATTGAATTCGTTTTTTGTTAGGAGGTTCGCCAGGATCAAGTGGGTCGGCTGGAGGGGCTTACTTTCAACAAGGGCATCCTTCTACAATTACAAATCCAGCTCATGGAGGAAATGATGGACACATTCCTGGAGAAGAATATTCTGGATATGCCGAAGGGTCCACAATTGGGATTTACCCAGAACGTAATCAACCCTCGAACCCTAAACCTCTGTCACATATAACCACTAATCCTCCAAGGGTTCCATTCCCTGGAAGCCAACCTCAAGAATCCACGCAATTTACCAATCCAGGGGTTAACTTTGGCAGCACTAATCAGCCAAAAACTCGACCCACCGGATCTGCTGGAACAACTAGTAAAGTTAATCAACCAAGCTTCCCATCTTCTGCAGCTAACTACCCAGATGAATTTGGCAGCAGCAACCCTGGGAGTCAATTCACAAGTACTACACCAATCAGACCTCTGTCAACGAATCCACAGGGTCCAGGATTTAATGCTCCAGGATTTAATGCTCCAGGATTTAATGCTCCAGGACCTAATGTAGGCAATCGTCCAGGAAATGCATACATTGGAACAACTCCAGTTAAAACAAATGAATATCCACAATCTGGGTACCCAGAAGATTTCAATGATGCCGAGCAACCCGCAGCCCCGTTCACGGACGGCAGACCCGAAGAAGAATATCCAAGCAACGTGCCATCCATTCAATCCCCTGTAACCCGTCCAGTAGTAAGACCATCTACTGGTTACAATGGACCCGCAGGTACTGTAAGTCCTCCACGTGGAACTGGATCATATAACTCCCCAAGTACTTCAAACCCAAGCTCTCCAAAACGGGTTTCAACTGGACAAACCAATCCCCCAAGAGGTTCTAGACCAGTAACAATTCCGATTGCACCCAATTCATATGAGCAAAATTCAGAAGAAGTTGAAGGTAGTAGCATTGGAATTTACCCCGGATCACAGCCTGTGGGACAAGATAACACAGGGGTACCCACTGGGCCAACTAGAAACACTCAAGGAACAAGAAGACCAACTGGTCAAACTCAGACAACATTTCCCCAAGGTTTGTATCTAATATTATAATCATTTGAAGGATAATGAAATAAATATTTCGACGGATGTAAATTTTAGGCGGTGGAAATGCATATGAACAGACAGGAACATCTACACGTAGACCCACTGGAGGACGTAGACCTACTACTCAGAGCTCTTTAAGACCAACGGGTTAGTTCCGAAAACTTAATAGATTTAAGTGAATTTTTTTTAACCATGAATTAATTTTTTTAAACATTCAGGTTCAGGTGAAGATTTGGGAAACAACAATCCTTCAGTCCCTGCCGGAGGAAGGCCAACAAATACACCCCTTCGTCGACCTAGTACAAGCAATGTTCAGGAACTCTACCCCGAAGATGGAGAATTTTATGGATCTAATGAGGTGAACCACATACCTGAATTTCCGAAAACTGCACAAGGAGGTCACACTGGCTCATCGTGTCCATCAAGTTGTGACTCTTGCTCTAAAAAGAATACTCCGGAAATCGACTATTCTAAAATCCCCGGAGCTGTTGTCTCCAACGTACCTGTCATTTTCTACCCTGATTGTGGCGCTAATGCGTTTTCTCAACCTGCTATCGTTCCTTATTGTCCTGCTCAACAGCCCAGTTGTACAAATCAGTCACCTCTCACAATGAAATTCCCCACAGCGTCAATCTACAGGGCTGATTCGGATGGACCATCCGGTAGAAATGCTTATGCTTCTAATTTGTCCAATTTCGGAAGTGGAGCTAGAACTGCTAGAAGAGTCGGGGTTGTAAAACGAGCTCGACAGTTAAAAAGAAGGTCATAAATTTGTAAAATGAAGCTTACACCTGAAGATACTAAATTTGAACGTAATTTAAGCTAGCTATAAATTATTCGTCTCAGCAAGAAGTTTTTAAAAGGATTTTGGTAATAAATAGGATTTACTGAAACAATAGATGGTTTGAAAGGGCAGGAAACTTGACGAGAATCAAATGCTGAATTGCCTAAATTTAAAATAAATATGCTATTATCTGATAGTGAATATATTTTAAATATTCATTGGTAAGACAAGGACAACTGGAAACATTTAGAGATCGTCTACCAATGCGAGAATTTTTCACATGTTTTAAAAGCTGATGAAAATCCTATTTGTTCGATTAATTTTTTTAAAATATTACACGCTTTTAAAATTTTGTATAGCTGTAAGTTGTAAAACGCGTGTAGTGTAATTTATTATGAATTTAAATTGTGCACTATGGACGGAAACTTGAAGGATGATTAATTTAATCAATTGTTAATGTTAAGTAAATTTTAGGCCCTCGCAATTTTTACATTTTTCGAGTTGCCAATAATACAAGTTCCAGAGATATGTTGAGCCATCCAGTCTGACAAGGATGATTAGTGATATCTTTCCAGTGGTACATCTGTCGTAGTCATTGGGACAAAAAATTGTAATAATTGCAAGCTAAGCTGCTGTCTGTGAGTTTAAACTATGGAATTATCGGTGGTAGTAATTAAAATACTCATCATCTGCTACGTTTGATATATTAGTGGGAAACTTGGTATTTTGTTGGAATTCTCAATATTACTTAAGTCTACGGGGTTTTATATCGCTAGTTGTGGTAGGACGGGAATTTAAATTGCGCTTTATTGTATCAAAAAGTGCATGGGATATTGATAATAAAATCTTTGACTGTACAATCTTATCAAGTCTAAATTATGATTACCCTAATTCCTAAAACCTCGGTTATAACCCACCCTTGTTTCCAATATATTCTAATTTCTAATGTTAGCCCACGTGGACTTTAAACCGATAGTTGAGTTTATTTTTCATTTTTTAAAAACCTTCCAGTAAGAATAAGGGTTAAATGTTGATAGGCAAGATAATACAATTTATTTTCGGGAAACGAGAAAAGAAATAAGAACTAAGACGACAGTAGATTTTAAAGATCCAAGAGATTCGCTAACTTTACTAGCATACATCAATTTAATCACGTCCAATATTGTGGGATTCAACGGGCCGGTCAATTCGCACAATCTTCTGAGCCACAGCATATAATCCATGGTACTCAACATCTTCTGGTAGCAAATCATAGTGGTAATGCCCAGCTTCTTGTGGTCCAGTGTTGATGGTCCAGCCATGCGAATGCTCCACTCGTAGATCCAAACCCTTTGGACAACGTTTACATTTGTAAATAAAAAAAGTTGCAAGTTGTTTATCGAAATAGTTTTCAACATACCGGGTCTGTTGATACCAGCACGGATTGACAAAGTAACGGAGGATTGACTTCAAAGAATTTAAGCCAGGCGTCAACATCTTCATCACTTAGTAGAGGGACCGTTGAGAAGTCTCTCATTACATGGATCTTAGTTTTAGCGTAATTGACAGTGAAGATGCCCCCAAGGCCTACAGGAACAGAATCCAAATCCTTTTTGATCGACTCGCGAATACTTGTCGTGAAATTCGTTTTGGAATTTAAGCGACCTTTACACTTGATTTCCAGAACCTTCAAATAAATATATTAGCACTCAAACGTAAGCAGAATTTTTACAAATTGAAAACTTTGAATAAATATAATGAATTTTTATGTCTCTTTTACGAACACGAATTTTATTGGAAATAAATATAGGAGAAAATATTGGACTGTCAACTGTTGACTGTGGAGAAGGACGATCTGGACGATGACTGATGAATTACATTAGTAGGGGGTTGTAAAAATTGGGAGGATTAGACAGTTTTGAAATTTTCGGGACCGCTGCAGGATTGAAGTGACAAAAAATTCAAATGTCATAATGTCATAAACTGAGATTATGAGGAAAAAAAATTTGACACTACATTTTTTAAAACCATTTGAACCTCATCATAACTCATAACCCTTATCACTGCAATCTGACTGAAACAGTACCGAAAATTTCAAAAGCATGCAATCGCTTCAAAATTCATAATATAAACTTATAAGCTTAAGACAGCTTATAAGCTTAGTTTTGTCACCCAGTCATTGTCAATACAAGGCCAATTACCTTTCCAGTTCCTCCGGATACCATTAAATTAGCAAGTAAGGCACAACGTGTCTCCGTATCCAAGTCCTTCACCTTTAGGTCCGTTTCCATTCCGTTTGAGGTTAGTGCAACTTTACTTTTATTTATCACTTGTCCATCTTTGCCAATTTTTACGTTGACCACCATCTAAAGAAATTCAGAGATATGAGTTATGAAGATTCAAATTACAAAACCCTCAAATACCCGATCGTCTACTTATTCTATACCTCACAGTTGGACCCCTGTGCTGGCCAAGGCCCAGCTGCAGCCCCACTGACATACCATCCTTCTGGGTATCTTTCGGAGCCCAGATATTTTGGAATAACAGATGCCAAATCATAGACTTTTGTCCGGTTTGCTAAAGGGATCAAGTATGGAACTCCACCCAAATCAACAATCGTCGTACTTCCACCACCAATTCCTAATAGAAGGATAAAATATTTCGAATTATTTGCATTTTTATCCGAGAAGGTATTACTAATTTGTGAAGAACTGTAATGCAACGAATGCTCAAGACAATGCTCACCTTCTGTAGCCAAATTATAAGGTTCTTCTTTCAAGTTGGGACAGTCTGAAACGCTGACACTGACGTGTTTGAAGAAGTCCTTGAGATTTTTTTCCAGAACTTTAGGGTCAAAATACATTTAGATTTAACTTTATAGTTCATGTCAAAAATATGTTGTCAAGATCGAGCAATAAATTAGAGCATTATCCCTAATCAGTAGTAGAAATTATAGAAACGACATAACAGACAACAAACATGCTTTTGCGTCAAGAAATGATGATGGATAGACACTTAAAGCATGACTAACAAGATAACAAGAGGTCAAGCTACTTGACCCTCAGAATGTTTTTTAAATCATACAAACGAGCGACTAAAGATCTTTGATTGCATGTAACTTCAAAAGTTCTCAACCGATTTTTTTATTTTTGATAACTTAAACCATAGCTTACATTTCAACTTAAAAAATAAACATCAAAGTTTTAAAATCGAGTCTATATTCTTTAAGTGACTGTAACACAAAAAAATGAATGAATGAATTTATGAAGTCTATGGATTTTTTTTGTACATTGCAGAATATCGACTCGATTTCAAAAGTTTGATGCTTATTTGGATTTGGTAATCGAAATGTTACCTATAGTTTAAGCTATTAAAAATAAAAGGTTTAGACCAATTAGACCTTGGGAATTTACATGCAATCAACGAAATTTAGTCGCTCGTGAATCACCCTGTATATCTTAATTAACAGACGAGGCATAAACAATGAGTTTATTTCAGTTTCGATTAGGTTTTTGCAGATACTCATTAAACTCTACATATTTTCTGATTCCAAGATGACTGGAAATAAATGAATGAGTTTTTGTGTATTTTTGTTACCCTGTTGAAGATAATCCAATGTCACCGGTTTCAGGTCGTACTCTTCCACAGGTAAAGATTCCATTTCTGAAAATTTTCAACCCTGTGTACTTTGTACTAAAGAATCTTCAAATAAAATTATATATCCATGAAATCGATGAAATCATTGAATTTATGGGGATCAATACGAAATTATATCTGTACAACAAAGGCCAGAAAATTAAAAACCATGTAGCTTCTTATCTTAACAAGATTCAATTGACTCACTTATGCTTTTGTCTGTGTAAACAAGTGGGAAATCGACCTCAGTTTCGAACCTTCAAAGGTATTGTATGAACGTAACAAGACTTTGATGTCAATTCAGTTATACAATCTCACTTTAAGAGAGTCGGCCAAAGACTGATTTCTTATAAACAAGTCAATGGAATGGGAACTGGTATTTTTCCCAAGTGTCCCAAGTGTTTTCTTGGCAGTAGCTACTTATTGGATTTATAAGTGGCTTTCTATGCAAAGCACTTGAACACTCGACTTGACTCACTGGAGAGAGGGACAAAAAATCATAAAAAACCATGCTGACCCTTTCATGGTTAGGGTTAGGTTTCAATATCATCACATCATTTGTTTATCATCTCACGTTTTGTTAATTCGTATCTCCACTCCGGGCTGGCCTTCTCTATTACGTATATGAATTATAAAGAACGTAGATTATAAAAAACGATGCAAAATCAATTACATAAACACATCTAGCTTTCCACCGGCCACTATCACTTGGAGGATCAACATTTCAAGATCGAGGGATAAATAGAAGGGGTTGACACTAGTTGACAGATTCGTGTCTTGTAAATGCGATGCTCAAGTCCCTAAAAAACTATTTCGTTTCAAACCAATTTAAATTAAATTAACACCCGTCTCAGTAAACACTTTTTTTTTAGTTTAAAAAAATCTTATAGGTTTCTCTTGCTATTTTGTATTCATATATTACAATCAAATTATAAAAATCTAAAACCTGTCAATTCATATAAAGTGATCAAAAAAATAAAAGGAAACCAAAATTAATGTTTTTTTTACTGCATACATTTCGCATTTTCTGTGAATAAAATAAACCTAGTTTTATCATAAATATGAAAAATAATCTGAATCATACTTTTGGGAACTGGATGAACCATGAAAATTCATCCTCGCCCGTGTGAGCAAATAGCCAGGGAGATTTCGGAAACATTTACGTACAATTATAAATTAAAGTAATTTGTTCAAGAGATTTTTAATTATTAGAGGCATACTCAATCAGAGAATCTTTTTCTATTGTTAAAATAAAGTCATTGTTGATTTTTCATGGCATTGTTAACTTAATTATTATGCACATTTTGTCAGAGAGACATGTGAGAAGAAACCGTTTCCTTTTCCTCAAGCGTCTTTAGTGGATTATTGAGTGTCGGATTGCCCCAAGTGGCACGAGTGGATTTGAGATAGCCGCCACAGTCTGAGAGCCATGAGGATTCCTCCTTTCTTTCATCCACTTCCATTCATCCTCTGTAGTCAGGTTGATCAGTGAGAAACCGGGTGGAAACTTAAAGCTTGATTAATCTTTCAATTACATTTTAGTCAATCTCACAATGGTAAGAGGGTCAAGGGCCACTTGTAACTATCCTTCTTATCCCCTCGGGTCATTCAAATCCAGTCGTTTTAGTACCCTTAAAAGTTGATAGAATTGCCAGAGTGGTTTTCACGTTAGTCATCACATCAGCAGGGAGAACCCCGCTTCTAGTTCTAGATTGTTCTCTACTCATTCTGTATCCCATGCCGAGTGCATTCAATCCATTAATCCCAAGTCGATTTTGGAAGATTTAGCTTTTCTCTTAATCTATCGTAAAATTCGTAAATTGTTTTCAGTTTCTTACTTAGACAAATTAGAAATTTCAGTTGTTCTTTGAGCTTCAAGTCTCTGTTGTACACTGTAGGATTGAAGGGACGTTCTGAAATGGTATAACTTTATGCATATAATTTGAGATAGTGAAGGAGTTGTCAAATAGTTTCTTAATTATTTTATATAAGTAGTGTCAGATTTTGATTTACAATTGGAATTGTAATTTAATAATTGATTTTCTTTGTTCTAGCAACCACAGATAATTCTACTGAGGGAAGGGACGGAGTCGGCCCAAGGAAGATCTCAACTGATCTCGAACATCAATGCGTGTCAAGCAGTTGTTGAAGCAGTGAGAACCACTCTGGGACCTCGGGGTATGGATAAGCTCATTTGCGATGCTAGTGGGAAAGCGACCATTTCCAATGACGGAGCAACCATCCTCAAGAAATTGGACATAGTTCATCCTGCGGCCAAGACGTTGGTAGATATTGCCAAGTCTCAAGATGCGGAGGTAGGAGATTTACCCAATCATTTGTTACATCATTTAGATCGCATCCGAATGTTCAGAATTTTGTGTGTGAATCTTGTATTTATAATGTATAATTTCTATAATTTAGGTTGGAGATGGAACAACTAGTGTAGTACTATTAGCTGGGGAGTTTTTGAAACAATCAAAAGTATTCATTGACGAAGGAGTCCACCCCCGAATTTTGATCAAAGCTTTCCGAAAGTCTTGTCAAATGGCTCTGGACAGAATCAATGAAATTGCAATTCCTGTGAAGAAAGGAGATGAGAAAGAACGACGGGAACTTTTAGAGAAATGTGCTGCTACTGCACTGAGTTCTAAATTGATTCACCAACAGAAGGACTTCTTTGCCAAGATTGCCGTAGATGCTGTATTGCATTTGGATGAACTCCTGCCTTTGGACATGATTGGAATTAAGAAGGTTCATGGTGGTGCTTTGGAAGACTCTTTCCTTGTTGCTGGAGTAGCTTTCAAGAAGACGTTCTCGTATGCTGGATTCGAAATGCAGCCCAAGGGTTACACAAGTCCTAAAATGGCTCTGTTGAATATTGAATTGGAACTCAAGGCTGAACGTGACAACGCTGAAATAAGAATTGAAGATGTTGAAGTAAGAAATCACATTTGTTCGTTTATGTTTATAGTTTATGTTCAAGAATAAATCTAAATTTTACTCTTTGTTTAGGAATATCAAAAGGTTGTTGATGCTGAGTGGAGTATTCTTTATGACAAACTGGAAAAGATCACGAAGAGTGGAGCTCGTATTGTGCTTTCAAAGTTACCCATCGGGGATGTTGCTACGCAGTATTTTGCTGATAGGTATGATAGTTCACAAATACGTAATAGACACATGGTCTGACTAAATATTTAATGGGGACTGCAGAGAACATTTTTTTGATAATTTCATGTGCTTACTAGGGATATGTTTTGTGCTGGTCGTGTTACTGAGGATGATTTGAAACGAACGGTGAAAGCGTGTGGAGGAGCAATACTTACAACAGTTAATGATCTGGATGCAAAGACGCTTGGCACATGTGAATTGTTTGAGGAAAAACAAGTTGGTGGAGAGCGTTACAACTTGTTTACTGGCTGTCCACAAGCACGGACGGCAACCATCGTTCTACGAGGTGGATCTCAGCAGTTCCTCGACGAAACTGAACGGTCCCTCCACGACGCTATCATGATCGTCCGTCGGGCGATGAAGAATGATTCCGTTGTAGCCGGTAAGATCAATATTCGAATACGAAAGCTGATGAAGTAGAATGTAGATTTTCATTAAAAACTAGGTATTTATGTATTTAATAGGTGGAGGAGCTATCGAAATGGAACTCTCGAAGCATCTTCGAGATTACGCCAAAAGCATTCCCGGAAAGGATCAACTTTTCATGAGTTTAATTGCTAAGTCCCTGGAAATTATTCCACGTCAGTTGTGTGACAATGCTGGGTTCGACGCAACAAATATTCTCAATAAGCTCCGTCAAAAACACGCTAAAGGTAAGAAAGAATAACCACTTAATTTATTTCTCTATCTAGAGGTGTGAAAAGTTTATAAATTATATGACATCGTTGTGTGCAGGTAATCTCTGGTATGGAGTTGACATTATGAAGGAAGACGTCGAAGACAACTACAAAGCTTGCGTATGGGAACCAGCTATAATGAAAATTAACGCTATTTCAGCCGCTACCGAAGCTGCCTGTCTTATTCTTTCTGTTGATGAGACGATTAAGAGTCCCAAAAGCGGAGGAACTGATACTTCTGCTGGTAATCCATATGCTGGTGGTGGCATGATGGGATGAAAAAAATAATCATTCATCTGCAACTTTGTATTCTAAACTTATATACTTAATGTCGTTTATGTTTAACTCAAAAATTCCTTGTTTCTTACTTACCCGTTTGGTACACACTACTTTGTGTTCTGTAACACCCCAACCCGGTTGCATAAAATGGTTTAAGAGAAGTTAATTGTTTGAATGATCTTGTTAAAATCTTGAAGTTTATTCCATTATGTCTTATACTACATACGTAATAATTTTCGGATTTCTTGCTAAGGTTGGTATTGATTCATCATTGGATATTTTGTTGTACTGTGCTAAAGATTAATAAACTACATTTGCACCGTGTGATTTGAAAATCCAGTTGATAATCTGATAATTAAAAACGCGTTGACATTCATTTTTAATTTAAGAAAAACATTTTATGTCAATTTTACAGTAAATCTTGGGGCAGGTGTACATTTTATCAAAGATATTCTTTGCTTTAAAAATCACCCAATTAAATCGGAATTTAAGATGTGTATAAATTTCTACATAAAATCCATATATCAATACGAACTTTCTCGACCAAATAACTTGTTACAAACAGTTTGCATACTTGAATTGAATTTGTCATGTTGGAATTCGTTCTGTCAACATATCGTTTTTCTTTAGGCCCAACAAACTGTTGCAGGTGAACTTGTAACAGGCGATATAAATTATAAATGCAAGTGTTGTTTTAAAAATAGGAATTAAACAAATTTAATAAATAAGATTGCCATAAACCTTTTCGAATTTGTTTATGAAAGGTTTACAAATGCAAGGCTTGTATTGTTGTTGGTAATCAAAAAAAACATTCACGCCTAAAAACAGAGTTTGATTTTAATACCAAAGTAGACTGTTATTTTAAACAATTGCTTTTAGAAATATTTTCCCTTTTTCAACACTTAACATTTTTTGAAGAAATTATTTAGCTAAAGAATTTACTTACCGTAATTCTTAATTTCGAAAATATAATTCACAAACAAAAAATATTATTGGTTCCGGTGTTCATAAGACTACCCATCCATGATTATTATGAACCTCCTAATCCAGATGCGGAGTTCGTTGATAATGTGCCAGAGTTGATTACCAAATTAGCTAAAGGCACAAAATTTACGACTTTTCGGATGGTAGAAAAGACTGACGGTATGTTATCTTCTTCGCATTTCAGATACTACGTTGCATCTAGATTTAGCATGCTATAAATCTTGTACATACCTTTGATCATTTTTATTATGATCAAGTGGTTTATACAGGATTACAGTTACTTGTCATATAGTTCCTAATTTTTATCAATGAAAGCGAGCATTGTAAGTTAACATTGCAGGCAGAATCACACAGATACCATTTTCAGAAGCTAGATAGAAAAAATGTATTCCTTGGGATCATTACCGATTTGGGGATAACGATAGATTTTTTAAGTTGCATCAAATGCATACTAAGTTATTTACAAAATGCATCTAGATACCAACAAGCACGTCTTCCTTTAAATAACAGCCATTAGGGTATTCACACTCGGCCTATAGAACCAATCTATATTATATTCAGCTGAGAATGGATCATCAAATCACGTCTAGTCCATTAACTAGTGCAAGAACCTTGCCGATCTTCTTTCGTTACAATTCGATGCAGATGCTCAAAATACTTATCTCTGGCGTTGCACGGTGCCTCGTAAATACAGTCAAGGATGATCCGTTTAACGTGATTCGTAGACTTTAGCAGCCAGCATCATGCTATGTTAAATGTTATTCTTTACCGATCCACACTTGCCTGGTGTCAGTCTGTCCTCAAGATTGGCATGGCTCTTTGTAATCCATGTTACGGTGGATATCGGTGAGATTTCTCATTACTTTTCCCTTGCCAGAAACTTGCACTTCATGGCCATCACCATGCCAAGAGAAGTAAATGACTTTGACATCTTTGGCATTTGTAAACTGGGACATATGTGCCGAGGGTCGATTCGATCAGTTTCCGTGGGCATTGTACGAGATCAGCTTCAGAGTTAGTTTGGAATTGTGTCTGCATGCCTGTCGGTCCCGCATGGAAATTGAATAGATTTTAATAAAATTTTAATTACAATTCGGCAAGATGGGTGAGTTCATTACGGATTAAGTCCGATTTTAGTCCAGGGTGCGGTTATTTTTAGGTTTTGAATGTTTATTTTTTTAATTGAAATTTTCAGGGAATACGCCGTCCCAAGGACCGTTTCATTATCCCGAGGAGGAAAACAAGGAGCAACCCCAGTCTTCCCAGATAACTCGTAGTAATGATGAATCGGTAATGCCACATTCAAACCTTAAAAATATTCACAAAGTATTGCATATGCTTTTACTTGTAAAGAGCCATAGCTGGACAGCGAGAAAATATTCTGCCAAAATAATGCATAAAATGAAAAAGTTCAAGGCAAATATGCACAAAGTTATAAATATAAAATCCAATGCTGATAATGCTAGATTATTTTTTTTTTCGCAATCCATTTTGCAGAAATCATCGAAACAACTCCTCCATGAATATTTTTATTCTCTAGTTAAATGGTTTTTTTGGTTGAAATAATTTTTGACTCTTGATTTGTTTAAGCAGGATTCTCACATGTCTGTAAATCCTGGAAATAAACTTACCGACATACCCCGTGGGAAATTTTTGATAGGAAGGCCAGTGAATCAATTAAAGGACCATAGTCC
Source organism: Agrenia bidenticulata (assembly GCA_034694785.1). NCBI lineage: Eukaryota > Metazoa > Arthropoda > Collembola > Entomobryomorpha > Isotomidae > Agrenia > Agrenia bidenticulata. The sequence continues at coordinate 54,172 of JAQFYM010000203.1, read as the reverse complement.
ACACCAAAAAGCTAATTCCTCCAATCCTATTTCTACATGTAGTGCTTCCTCACTGGCACTTCAAATCGGTTATGATTCAATAAATGATCAGCCATATTCGATGGACTCGTTAACAATTGACACCTTGAGTAGTATGAGTGCGAATGACTTGTCACCATCGTCAACAGATACTCAATCCTTGGAACCGTTGGGCTATTTGACCGTCTCAAATGAAAACTGCCACCTAAGTAACCCTAAGCAAATGAAGTTTTTCAGTCATGGTAATTCTAAAGAGTTGAGCGGTATCTCAACGAGTTTAGTAGAGTTTGACATAGACATGCCAAACCAATTTGACTCATTAGAGCATCTTAATCTAAACGTGGACACTTTTTCTCAAAATGGTTTAACCAGTTTATCTTGTGATTCTCTCCAAGCTGGAGAAGACACTGTGACCGTCAATGGGCTAAACGTGCCCCAAGATTCTACAAGGAATAATACGCACTTGGAAGGTTACCAAAAGCTTCAAAATGATGTTGAAAAGGGATTAACCAGTGTCGAAGATCATGTTACATCTATCAACGAGTCGGGGGTAGATTTATTCAGAAAAGATACTCAAGATATGAAATCAAGGAAGGATACAGGAACATGTTCTACAGAATTAGAAGAAAGCTCCCATGAAACCAATACGACTGAGAAGTTTCTATCTGAAAACAAAGGCTTGAACAAAGACCACAATCGAACCTACCTAATGGCTCGTTCTACTCTCATTGGAAACTCTCAAGTGCAGTCAGTGCAACCAACTGATGATAACTCACAGATCAACTCTGTCAGAACTATCTCAAACGGTATCCCTGTGGATGCAATTAGTATACAACCTGATTTCATTTCTAATAACGTATCTGTAGTACAAGTCTGTGGGGAAGCTACAGTTAATTGCCTGAAAGAGTTAACAGAGTCTGGAAATAATGAAGGAGCTAATGGTTGGGAAGGAAACACGGATGCGCCTCTAGCCGGAAATAGCGTCATAAACGAGGATATTAAATTACAGGAGGATTTTTTAATAGAAAGCAAAGATGGTAAATTAGGGCCTGTGGATTTCGAAATTGAAAGCTTGTCTGGTGCGTCCACTCAACGTAACGAGAACAAGTTCAATGAAATGGTGGTGATTTCTAATTTAATTTTCGTAGAAGGTCCCAACAATGAAAATGGACAGGTCGTCACTCAAGTGTGCCTGCAGTCCTCGGAGAGACAAGATACAGATATCCAACATTCTAGGGCTTGTAGTGAAAATAATAACATTTCCATGAAAAGAACCAATAATCCTAAAGACAGAGTATTTAAAACTCAATCTTTCCCTAATTATAACATAGAAAATGTGGGTAAAAATACAAATTACGAGTTGCTTCAAAAAGATTGGGACAAAAAATCTGAATTTGTTCAAATGGCAGAGGAATCAACAATCTTATCTCTGGTTTTGTCATCTGGTCGACCCCAATTTCCAGAGCAAAGGAAATCTAACACAAATGCAGTGCAAGTGTCCCAAGAAATCTATGAAAGCTGGGATGACATTGAACACAATTCAATCAAAGGTAAAGATGAAGATAAGGAAACAGCTTTAGATAAAGCCAAGTTCAAGGACAATCCTAAAGCTATGTCAGTAGTTGTTTGTGCTTCTGAATATCCTCAAGGTAACGAGATGACCTTTAATAGGTCAACGCATCGTGAGTCTTTGGTTGATTTTGAACAACTGGAAGCGGAGATTTCACGAATAGAATGTACCAAAAATACGTCAGAAGCTAAAATCGCTAAACCAGAACCTGAGTACAAATATTCATGCACTGATGACTTGAAAATTCAAAATCGCCAAGCCCCAAAGGAAGAGCTCGATTACGAAGAAATTAGAAAGAATATGAAAGAGGATGTTCATCATCTATGTGATGAGTACACACTCTTGGGAGGCAACTACTACAAGTCTCAAGATAGGGAAATTGGAGAGGAAAGCATCAATTTCCATAAAGAGGCTAGCATTACCAGTGTCATTGAAACAACAACTGCAGAAATCCTAGGTACAAATGTTGGAAGGGGAAATTACTCAGGTATGGCAACCAAAACAATCCAAGCTATTGATGGAGATGATACCACGGACTCAAAATATGGGCCGAAGGACATAATTATGTTGAATCAGTCGACTGAACCATCCACCTCCCAAGGGACTAAAATTTTCAAGTCTTCAGTACAAATAAATGAAAGGAAGGATCTTCTACCCAAAGCTGACAATGAAGGCCCAGAATTAGCTAATGCAAATGACAAGGTTGGTCCTCATTTGCCCCTCCCATCTTGCATATCTACAAATAATCCTCATTTCGATATTATCGAGGATTTACAAAAGTCAACGACTTGGCAAGATAACGAGAAGGTGCAACACGTATCTAAAGTCTATGTCTCGTCCGAGTCTGAGCCTATGAGAGAAACGAAGACTTATCCAGTTTCAGTCGACCATACAAGTTTCTCCGATCAACAAAAGTCCAGTCCAGCAGAACCTGAAGAATTCAGGAAGAGGAACAGGCAACATTCAGATACCGTGAAGAATCAAGAGGATTTCTTTGTGGAAATTGACGTGAGTCAAAATTCGAAACCGAACTCAGTGAAAAAAATTTCAAAACCTTCGTCCTCGAGCTGTTTGAGGAAATCTTCGGTAAAGTTCAAAGAGTTGTACATTGATGAAAATTTCAGCTCAACGGAAATCTCAAACAGTTTATCTCCTCTGACAAGTGACCCTGAAATCGAGATTGTGAATTCGAAAATTGGACCATCAAGAGGAAATGTTAGTAGTTTAGAAGGACTAAGCAGAGAAACGGTACTCGCCCTACCCGAGTTGACCGATAGTCCCTCCTCACCAGTTTCAAGTAATGCAAGCGACAACATGGACCCAAGTCGTATTCAAAAAAATCTAGACTCCGGGATGGAAAGTAGTCGAAGTAGTCGAAGTACAAGTGCTAATGAGTTACACAATATTTACTCATTGTATGAATGGAGTTGGCCTAGTAGTTGTCTCTCAGATGACAACGTCAACGAAACCGTTTCCAAACGGCAGTTATCTTCGAAGTTTTTGGCTGGGCAAAATTTTGGGAACCATTCTGGATCCATCTCTTCTGCAAATAGTTCCAAAGATTTCTTACCGCAGATCCATTCTACTCCTGTTACTCTGAATGCGACCCCTAATACTACGGGGTCGGGGGCGATTCTAAGAAACGGACAAAATTTGAAGTTCGATGAAAACGGTATGAACTATGATAAAATAATAATAATATTTAAAATTAAAATATTCTAGTGATTCAACCTGCTTTCAAATCTTAGGCAATCATCCCCAATCCTTAGGCCCACGGAAGAGAATAAATAACATCCTGAAGCCAATCGACCCATCACGTCCATTTCAGATACGGTAATTTTGGTTGGAGTGTCTAATTGAAATTTTCAAAGATGCTAAAATTATGTTATGACTAGAGATTATTTTTCCAATTATGTTTTAAATCCTACGCAGCATCGCATCCCTATAGCAATGCATCATACCTTTCTTTGGCTTCACGATCAACATATTATCACAATGTGAGAAATTATCATTTAAATGCAAATTAGCATTTAGTAAATGCCTATGAATTCAAAGTATCTTATTAACTCTGCACAGTTGAACTCAGTAGAACGACTGCGCCTATACAATAGCTTCTCATTTAAACTTCACACCTTGTTCCATATCCTTTTCTTCATACACTTTTTTTCGAAATTTGCAACGAGACATTTTTTCAAAATTCAAAAACATCATTCAAAAATTAAAAATCACTTTCGGATCCAAAGATAATATCTCCCTTTGAGACTTTCTTTACATGCCCTCCCCGCACAGTGAGTTAATCAGCCACTAATGACATTTTAAAAGTTTCACAGTCCAAAAGGATCAAATCAGCGCATCATGTCGAAGTCATAATTTAGGATGTGGTTCGTTTTTAAAAACTCTGATTGATAACAGAATGCAATCCACTTACAATTAGTTTCACTCATCCTGACAAATTAAAAACAAGTATAAACAACGTGTCTCTACGAACATCATTTCCGTGGTTGTTGAGTATTGTAGGCCGTAGGGTGAAGTACGCCCTATGAATTACATGATCTTGATACTTTTCTGGTGTATCATACAGTGTGTAAAACGAGTCTACATGAATCACCATCGGCTTTTAAGTGGTGTAAGCAAGGATGGGAGGTAGGTCTTCTTTTAAAGGTAAACTATATGGAATGCTGGGCATATAGTAGGCTGAAAGTTGAATAACCTTTGTAAGCAGGTAATAACTGATTACCTTTTACCTGGGGTGGATTAATTTTCATTACAAGTCTTATCCGTAAACAATAATAAAAAAATAATATCTCTAGAAAATGTAGACTTAAAAAAAGTACAATTTCAAGTGTCTGAAGGAAACTAGGTTTTAAAGTCCTTTGAGAAGGTTGGATAGATATGTCTTGGGAAAAGGGTGGAATCCAAGGCTCCATCCTATAGTTTTTCACACAAGAGAGGTTTAGGATGTACTGTCATGTGAACTACATTTTGTGGATTGTGTAGTCGTGACTTTCCGGGATGAATATTGGCTATAATATTATTATGTGGGGAAGTTATAGTATTAGAAGAAATAGAATTGGAGTATTAGGAAGTTTTGAGAAATTTAAGTTCTCATAGATCTCTCCTGAGAACGATAAGAAAATATTGAGAAATCAGTTGTGGAATTTAAAAGGAATTAAAATATCAGATAGGGAAGAGCTATAGGGTCATATTTATCTTTATTATTACAAGTAAGGCATATCCGAGGAGTATAAATTTTATTCCGATTGCCAATGGAAGAGATCTGACGTAAGTCGATAAATCTTTGAAGGAACCAGGGAAGTTAGTACAACTTGGTCCTTATCTAAAATCTTGAATTAAAAAACTCCAATAACTATTCCATTAGTTGTATTAAATTGAGAGGGGGATTGAACGGGGATTTCCGCAATTGCCTACAACTACTTCCCTTGACATAAAAGAAATTGCTAGAAAGTGACAGTGATTTTTTCCAGGAGGTATACACACAGAAATATATACACACAGTAATTGGTTTAAAGGTTTATCATCTCTGGTTTTGAAGTGACGTTGTTTATATTACTAGTAAAATTAGTCACGAAGGGGAAAGGTGTAAATTAGGATGATCTAAATCTAAGTTTGGGAAGTGACGTCAGAGCATCTGGAATGGAATCTCATTTAACGTACAGGTGTGTGTTCGTGTGAACGGAGTTTTTGTGTCCTTGGGACAATTGGAGATTTAATGATTGAATATATTTCCATTGCACATTAAGCCCACCCTCACTAACAGCTGGGATTGGAGTGAACAGTTCTAGCTGTAAATAGGATTTAAAGAGCTTGCTAATAAAACTTTCCTTTTGCTCACCAGTCTTGCATTGTCATATGAGAACTAAATAAATTGAATTAGACTTGGGCAGTGTAAATTACATTCCAATTACTCAAGTTCATATAAGGTATGATCTGTACATATCTCTATGAAGGCACGGTTTACCAACTTTGTAATCCGGGTTCTTTGCTGTGATTTCAGTGATGACAACCTGATGTCATCGGGTGTTGGTGTTGGCTTGGAGAAAGATCGCAACTATACTTTCTCGGACTCATTGTTGGAAAAAATAAACACATTTGATCATGTAAGCGTGAGAGTTGAAGATAAGTGTCATTTCTTGTGGGGGCGTTTAATTTATAAAGTTTTGCTCCTTCAGAGGTCATCAATGCCAGAAGGCCAAGACGAAGGAGGACTGAGAGAGAAAAATTTATTGACAGGAGGTCGAGGAAACATCATGTCACCTTCCTTGTCCAACGAATTCATGGTGATGAACGGAGTGACGGAAGGTCACACGGACACGGATGCAATCTCAATCAATCCTGTCGAGGTTGGTCATATAAACTGAACGAAAATACAATTATTTTTATTCTCATTTTGTTAAGCATACTAATGGAGTTTATAAATTACAGGAGGCTTTGGCAGTCCAAGAAGAGCACTTCTCCAGGACACTACAGGAGAAGGAGAATTTTATAAATGAGCTACAGAATAATTTGGAGTCTCTGAAATCTAAATCTAAATCCGACACAGATTACACGTACAAATTGATAAATTATATGAATGTTCGGATGTTCTTTGAATGTTATTGCGTCTAAAGGGTTTCATCGTTCATTTATAATTTTGTAGACGTGTACTGGGAGAGTATGAAAAAACCATGTCGACATACATCCAGAAAATCGATGAAGTCAATCAAAAACTTCAAGACGCAGAAGGTGAAAAGGTCGGATTGATAAAAGAACGAGATCAAGCCCTAGAAGATCTTCGAAATGTGGAAAGTGCCTTCTCAGACGTTCATAGGTTAGATTTAGAATATTTACTTGGTTCTGAAGTGACAAATTCTGTATTTAATCTCTTTTTGGATTATATTTAGGAAATACGAGCGCGCAAAGGGATTGCTGGAGAATTTAAAGATCAATGAGGAAATTTTGGTTCGACGAGATCAAGAATTAGTTCAGAAATTACAAAATCGGGATATGAAAATTCAAGCTTTAAAGGAAAAGGCTCAAGACAGTTTAGAACAGTAAGAAATTATTTTATCTTTAGAAAAGAAATTTAATCATAAACTACTTCTCTATGTTACATTAATTTGGTTCATAATTTTTTTCAGGATGCATGTGGATTACGAAAATAGAATGAAAGATATTGAATCTGAGAACATAAAACTTCGAGCTCAATATCGAATGATGGAGATGAAATTAGAAAGTGCAGAAAGAGACGTGGAACAAAAGGCCAAAGAAAATGCCCAATTAAGTGCACTGTGTGATGAACTTATTCATGGACAAGTTATCAACTGATTACTTCCTGAAAATCAAGATTTTAAAAGTTTTAAATTCTAAATAGTTAGCCATAGTGTCAGCATGTGGGTCAGTTACTGTTCAAAACAATTGAAATCGAGATGGTCAAAAAATCGGTAGATATAGTCTCTTCCATACCACACATACTTCAGATCTGCCGAATATTTTGCGGAATACAAATTTGAAGAACAATTCAGCGTATCTTTCGAAAAACCCTGTATTTCCTTACAATTACAAACATCAAATCCCAGGAGCAGTATTTTGCCATGATTCGCCAAACCGGTGCTCAAAGATATATAAACGTACTCGCGTTTGAGATCCGGTAACTTTCCTATCTTCTGTTCTCGTCATAATAGTATTCAACTTGTAAAAAATATACTACTAACCACCAACCAATCAAGTCTATGTTGTACCTGCCTTGTTAAGTTGATAACTTGTCTCCATTATGAGACAGGCTTATTAATTATGTTAGGTCTTTAGTTACAGTATATTATTATTCTTCGTTATAGAATAGTGTTTGTAACAGTTTGTGTTGGAAAAGTTTGTTTGAGATTAAAACTATCCTAATCAACATAGACTTTTAAAACTCCGTATCAATGGTTTTAGCTTTCGGTAGTTTAAATTATTTAAATTTTCCGATTGCAACCAGTTGATACCAGTGAACTCCAACAACCCGAAACTTGGCTGTCATGCTTTAAAAAAACTTAATTCCGTAAACGGTTACTTACGAAACTGAAAGCAAAGGACATTTTCGATGAAAAAGCTTTACATTAGAAAGAAAGGTAAACATTTTGTACTTCAAAAGATATACGTACGTTGTAGTTTGTAAATATTAGAATCTATATAATTGTAGCTGCTGAAAATTCAGTAGTGAGCTAGTTTTAAGTATAGTCATTGTCTTCTATGTTTGAGCCCCTTAAGAAGAAACTTACACTAATGTTCGAATGTAAATTATTGGAAGGTAATATCTTGTTTTAAAGAAGTGGTGAATTTTTCTTGAAGGCAATAACCAAATATGTTTTCAAATATTTTTTTGCAATATTTTTCCTAAAGACCAACTATTTAGTCAAAGCCAAATCATTATGAATGAAATTATATTAAAATGAAAGTAATTACGTATTAAAGAAATCCACTGACAACTGAGTGTAAAATTTACCTTAAGATTATGTAGACAAAAATAAGATGTTTTGAAAGAATTTATTACTCAAGGATGCAAATGCTTTAATATCCAAATCTTAGGTGTCACAATAAGTGAATTAAAAATACATTTTTAAATTTCAAAACTCTGTTGATAATCGTTCTTAATCAAACGTGTCTTGTGTCTCACAATTCAATCAAATGATCATTCGTTATTGGTGAATCAGCATCTATGTTCTTATTCACTGTTTTTCCAATTATCTTGTAAATGTCTTGAGGACTAATTCCCTTAGGCCTGGAAACCTTTATGTCCAGATTTTCAAGTGTTAGTAATGAGCTTTGAGGGATTGAACAAGTTGACACGATGGATTTTCCTAATTTATCATGACAAGGGATTTCAGACGGAAGCAATTTCTAAAATAACAAAACTCAAATGAACCAATTGTAGATAAGCTGTAATAAGTTTGTCAAAAAAAATCTTTCACCTTGATAGGAACTCCAATAGCCTGTTCCACATCTCTAATTCCATCCACCATGGTTTTAAATTCCATGGGATCTAGGGAACATTTATGATCTGTCCCTTTGAGCCTTTTGTCTTTGGTGAAATGTCTCTCAATTATCTAAATGACATTATTTAACATTATTAATTATTATGTTTATAGAACGTTTTTTGATATAATAGATATAAAAGATATTTTGTATTGTCTTGGAGCAATTTAAAGTCAAAATTAAAGTTTTTCCAAGCCTACTTTAGCTCCTAGTGCTACGGCTGCAATCGAAACAAATATCCCCATTTCGTGTCCAGAATAGCCGACTGTGACCCCTGGAAATTCTTGCTTGTAAAGATTAATCAAAGACAGATTGACATCTTCCAAAGGTGTAGGATATGCAGACACACAATGTAGGATCGCCAAATCCGAATGATGTTTCTGAATTATTCTTACAGCCTCCTTTACAGTTTCAAAGTCCTGCATTCCTTCAAAATATAAATTCGAAATCAACAAGCTTTTATCGTTGGTGTTGAGTTGAGAAGTTGGCTCAATTTACCTGTGGATAAAACAATTGGCTTTTCAGACTCAGCGATGTGGTTGATTAGAGGGAAATTGTTTGTATCCCCAGATCCAATCTTGATAAACGGTACGTCAAGACTTATTAGAAAATCTGCTGACGGCTATTTTTTTAGAATATTGGACAAAGATAATAACACCCATGGATACGAGTTTATATTTTAATTGAAATACTGTGGGAACAATCTAACCTTATCCATTGCTGATGCGGTGAACAATATACCCACCTTATTTTCAGAGAAATCTTTTAATTCCTTGAAATCTTGGCTGGACAGTTCCAGCTTGCTCTTATGTTCCCCATAAGATGAGCCAAATGAATGGACACTGTCATAAGGGGCGTCCAAAGCACTCCGGGTGAATTTGTCCACAAGGCTAGACTTTTGGAACTTGACGCAATCGGCTCCACATTCCTTCATGCAAAAACCAACATCTTAAGTGAACCCATCTAAAATCGTTTCATTTCTCAACTTTACAAAATTTCCTGACAACTGAGCAAACCTTGGCCAGAACGATGAGCTCTTTGGCGATTTCCACATCCCCTTGATGATTTTGGCCAATCTCAGCAATGACGAAGCATGGATGACTGTCACTAATCGGAAGTCCTTGCATTTTAACTTTAGCCAGGCCGGATATTTTAATTATGCTTCAAAATTTAACTCATTACAAACCCAACATCTGAAACCACAAAAGAAAACATATCATAAACCAACCGTTTTCTAATTTCATAGCTCTGCCTTTAAAATCCAAGCGTGCTTGAAGCGCATCTTATATCGCAGTAACTTAACTGGAGTCGTAACTCGTAAGTCGTAACTCGTAAGTCGTAACTCTGTCACCTCTGAACTTCAGACTTTCAGAGGTGACAGAGTTTGACGTATCTACGAACAAGTGTGACGAATCTCACCTGCGACCTCAAACCTCGTCTGTGAGTATCATATAAATTTGGGAGGATGCTAGAGAAGACATTGCAATATACTTTGGTCAGTGCTTTGCTTTGGTCAGTAAATTCTTTCGGTTTTTGACAAGTTGTTCCCTCCTTAAAAGAGCCAGTATATTTACATATTGTCCGAGAGGCAGCCTTTGGCAGGAGGGGCAACTGGTTTAACGAACGGAAAGTCGGGGCAAGGACTTCCCTCTTTTGATCTGCAAATGAGATCGTGGCGGCATTTACTATTTACACTCTCGTTCAACTCACATTAACTCGCCATTCTCTCAAACTTCAGAGTATAATTACTTTTTTTATTAATATTTTGTACCTTTTACTAATTGCATTCATAAAATTTCAGTGGTAGACTATTTTTTGGAGGAGTAGCAATTTGATATCGAGCTTTTAAACAAGGGACCATGCACATTATATATGGATAAAGTCTGAAGGTAAGAAACGTAAATGTGATGGTAGTTTTTGTAATCCATGATTATTTGTGGCAGAAAATAGAAAATAGCAAAGACTGGTTCAAGCAGGACTCTCTCGAGGCTTTGATTTTAAATAGAAATAGAAATATATTTTAGTTATTTCATATTTGGGGGGCTCAGCTTTTATAAGACGATTATTGTGTATTATGTATTGGCAGATTCGGTGGAGATTGGTTTTGACAACGACTGGACGTATTCTTATTTCAAATAAAGCTTCCTCAAGGGTTACCAACCAGGTCCAGGCCTGCCAGACCAATGGTTACAATGGACGGAGAAGACTCAGCAGGAGAGAGCATTCTGACAACTGTTGAGCCTATTTTAGATCACAGCCTGGCAATGGACAACATGAACGGGGAAAGTAGCGAAGGAGATACTGTTTTCCAAGCTGCTGTACCTATTCTACACCAAAGCTTGCCGATGATGAGGATGGGTGGTTCAGTAGAAGAAAACATCATGTCATTTGGTACGCCGGTTTTAAATCACAGCTTGTCACTCGCTAATGGGAACAGAGAGGAAGAAGATTTCACAGGAGAGAGGATAGGGACAGCTGATGTACCGATTTTAAATCACAGCTTGCCTTCGAATATCCACGACAGAGAAGACAAGTCAGAGGAAGAGCACTTCCAAAATGCTGTGCCTATTTTTGATCACAGCCTGCCTTTGGTTAGTATCGACAGCACGGACTTCGCGGCGGACAATATACTTAAAACAGATGAACCGATTTTACATCACAGTTTGGACCAAGAAGATAAAGATGATATGTCGGGTGAGTTTGTGTTTTTTTTGTTTGGATTTGTTTTTTAATTGAATTTGGCATATTTTGCTTGAACTATTCCGAAGCATATATACCGAGAGTATCATCACTGGGGCCTGGGGAATTTTGAGTTAATTACAATAGTTTTGTGTGTTCCTTCAACAGAAACGATCACCTCCTCAAAAGCTAAAGTTATACAGGAGTATGAAAAGACAATCACACTCAACATCGAACAAATGGAAACATTGAAGAAAAAACTTTTAAAAGCTGAGGTGGATAAAACTGGTATTATTCAAGAGAGGGACCAAGCCTTAGAGGATCTCTGTAATGTGGAGAATGCTTTCTCTGATGTGCATAGGTAAAATCTAAAACTCAATTAAATTCTTTAAAAAATTATAGACTGGATATTGGATTAAAAGCTTTTTATTTTCTGCCCAAAGAAAATATGAGCGAGCCAAAGCTACTTTAGATAGCTTGAAGAAGAATGAAGAAGTTTTAAAGCAACGTGACCAGGAGATGACCAAAAACAGCCACCTCCTGGAAAACAAAATTGAACTTGTAAAAGAACAAGCGCAAAGTACTATCGAAAGGTAAGTTGCCTTCTTAATTATTATTACTCAGAATACTCTGATTCGACCTCTCTTATGTGCAGGAGAAGGACTAAAGCGATTATGATTTATAATTTTAAACATGACTTTCTTTAGCATGCACCATGACTATGAGTCAAAGATACATAACGCGGAAATGGAAAACATGAAGTTACGAGCTCTGCTGCGTAAAACGGAGATGAAGATTAGCACATTAGAAAACGATCTTGAACAAAAGCATAAGGAAAATGCTCAACTAAATGCTCTCTGTGACGACCTCATTAACGGGGGAGTTGGAAATTCGTAAACTACCAGCAAGTGTTTCAAATGTTTAAGTCTTGCACCCCACAATTGCATGTAATTGCAAGTGCCTTATCTATCAACCATGCCTCAAGTGCTTCATCATTAAAAATGATTGTCTAAATTTCGTAGTATGTATAATCTAACTTACATTTTTATCTATTTATTACCGGTCATCGGTAAACTGTTTACCATAGTACATAGTGTACCGTGTTGGTAACGTGGTGGTTGGTGAGGATCCAAAAATGTCGCTGAAGTCTATGAAATAAAATTTCCAATGAATTTTCATTTATCATCGTTAACACGCACTTTATTCGATCAAAGCTCAAAATAAGGTTATAATTAGTTATGCATTTGATTTTAGAAGGCACTTCGGTTTGGTTGCCCTTCACCCTCAATTATCTTAGGGTGTTGAGCCCATTTATAGAATTCGGTTAGTAACTCAACAGTTCCTTGAAGATATATTACAATTAAGTTACATAGGGGAACTTTGAGATTTCATAAAGTCTTTCAGCGGTATTAGTTTCAAATCCAAGAGATACAAAACCGAAATATGGAATTCCAGTGATAAGGTAACATTGTAGGTTAAAGAATTTGAAGTTTGCAGTTGCACTTGTCGATAATTGCCGTCGAAAAGGAAGGAAGATGAGTCCAACCGCATTGCCCCAAGTTCAACTTGTCAACTTAGGACATTTGGGGTATCTTGCTGCTCTCAGAATTCAAAAACATTTCCAGAAACAACACTTGGATCACACTTGCGATTTCGACCATACTTTATTAGTCGTAGAGCATGATCCAGGTTGGCCTCGTAAAAATTAATATATTGGTGTTTTGTTTATGACTTTGCTTAAATTCGTTCTTCTCATTCTTCTTCTAGTGTATACAATGGGCTTGAGGGAGAAAGTAGATCCGCAAGAAATGGAACGACTGAAAAAGACCGGAGCAGAATTGATACACTCTGATCGAGGGGGATTGACAACATTTCACGGTCCGGGTCAACTAGTAGTTTATCCGATTCTCCACCTGGGAAGATTCCATAAGATGACCCTCAGATCATATGTTTCATCCCTTGAAAATGTAGCTGTACACACTTGTCGAATGCTCGGGGTTCCTGCTACATTAAGTTCAGAAAGTATTTCTCACACTGGAGCTTGGGCAAACGATAATAAAATATGTGCTATAGGTGAGCTGCTCTACTGACTAATTTATAAAAGTCTAATAATAGCAATTAATGAATTTTAAAAATCTTGTTATGTTATCGGAATATTATCGATCATGTTTTTGAGATAGGTGTACATTGCAAGAGGTATGTTACAACCCATGGATTGGCACTTAATTGTGACGTGGACCTAAACTGGTTCAAGCACATTGTGCCATGTGGAATTCAAGACAAGGGAGTCACGTCCTTATCGGCAGAACTAGGCGAAACTGTTACAATCAATCAAGCTTTAACTCAGTTTATATTTTCTTTTGAATCTATATTCAAGTCTAAGATACGAGACCCTTCACAGAATGATTATGTAGCCGAAATATTGAAACAAGTAAAGACTAGCTGATTTAGTTAACAACTTTTGGAAAAGTAAACCTGACTCATCGCGAAAATATAAATTCTCTAATAGTTTAATGATCTTTTAAACTATAATAAATAATCCGATAATCCATGCATTCTTATTTGTACTTTATAGTGCACATTTTTTATCATTCTTAGATACGATCATTTTATCACACATGGCTTTTCTGCAACACATAAATTGTTTGCATAGGATCATCGCATCCTCCTCATACTGACCATCTGTATTACAAGTTTGAAGTGGATCAGTTAAAATACTTTGTTCAACGTTCGATTGGATTTAGCTAGTTTTCTATAACTATTTTCAAACGTGGACTAGTGAGTAATCTTACTTATTTATAAAAAATTGACGGGTCCGACAAAACTTAAAATGGATGCCACTCACAAAAACAAGACCGGGAGATTTATTATAGCTAAAACTAACATATTTGTGATCAATACTTATCTACTTCACATAAGGTTTGCAGAAATCATATTCATTGGGACATTGGGACTGGGAGTATACATTATGTAGAGTTTCGATGCGCGCACGACATTGACCTTCAGTATGAGTGTGTTATTGTTACGATCGTTACGATGATGAAGAATGAAATTACGATGAAATGAACTTTAAGACAATTCAAAACCAGCATGAGCACTAATTGCATACACCAGTTTTTCGCGCATTTGTTCAGCATCCTCAAATTCAGGGAGTTTCAGAAGATTCATACATGTTGCAGCTACAATTTCAAACAATTTTCAATTAATTGACAATTGAATTGTTTTACACTCACTAAATTAAACTTGCAAACCTGTTGGTAGTCTGTCATTTTTCCCTGCACTTTGAATGCCGAATTTTGGAACAAGATCTTTAAACCCTAATAGCGGTGGTCTGGAGCAAGATGTTACAAACTTTAACAGCATCCTTAGGCACCTCTCGTCAAAACTGCGTACCACCTGTGTAAAATAAAATTATATTACCGTGCCATTAAAATAAAATTCGAACTCAGCTTTGGCATTTACCTGCCAAAACAACTCTACAGTAACACAGTTGTCAGTAAATCCAGATCCATAATTGGTATGTGCTCTCCAGTCATCAACGTCGATGGGTCTATCCGATCCTGATATCAAAGTTTGCAATTCTCGCCATGAGAACATACGTAGTGTTGGTACTACATCCATCAATCCGGCTCTGAAGCTTCTGCATTCCTCTTCCATTTCTCTGAACAAGAATAATTTTTTTAAGCAAACAGTAATCAAAACTAGTGAACTTATTAAGATTTTTCTTAGGTCGATTCAATTTTCAAAATCAATCCAACTCACTTATTGATTTTGTAGTCAGAGACCAAATGAATGTATTCAATGACGTTCCATTTATCCACGGGAGTTTCTTTTCCATTTTTCTTCAATTCTACAACTCTTGTCTCTCCTAACTCATCTAGTGCTAAGGTAAAGTCAAGTCCTGTAAACACAAAATGGCATAATTTAATAATTCTGAATACGGTAGATTAAGCCATTTCTGTAATTCTGACATTACCCAAAGAGTTTAGATCTCCTGGAAATGTTTTCAGAGCCAATAAGTTATTGTGTAATTCGGGATCAAGAGTGGCTAAGAAGTCCACCGCAGAAGACACTTTCCCTTCAATACAGTTTTGAATGAAGAATGCAGCCATAGGTAGCTCCAACAAAGTTTGTTCGTATAGGGCTTTTCCAACAAGTCTTCCAATAACAAAGAAATGTTTTCTGAAGTTGTTTTCCAGAAGTTTTTTTGCAACGGGGTTTGGATAAATTCGATTTTGGGAATCAAATCGAAAAAGTCCTCGATTAGGGTCAACGGCAGCTTTAGTAGATTCTGTTAGAAATTCGCGTAAAAGTCCTCCGCCGTCGATGCCCGCCTCCATTACCCCGACCACGTTGACAAGAGAAATTCTGATGTGCTTTCGGATATCATGAACTGCAAAATCGAGTTAAAGTAAAAGTGGACATAAGAATATTTCTAAAATACAAACAATTAATTTAGATAGGTAGTCGACAAAACTTGCCATTCTCAGGGGACAATTTTTCAAACGCATCTTCATATATATAGTTTCGTCGAACTTGAATATCTTCCCGGTGGTGCATAGGGTTAGGTTCCCTAGTCTCCTTATCGAGATTAAGCAAACGGTTCCATGCCTTAACCCTATCATGAAAAGAAAGTGCAAAGGGGAAATCTCTTAGAATCTTCAGTAATTTCGCTTCCATTGGCCCCAGGTCTGGAGTATGTTGACAAGTCACAGCTTGGAATTGAAGATTGTGAGTCTCAACAGGACAGATCTTGCTTAAAGTGGAAGAGATAAACATATCCTCAGAGAATATATTCATCCTAGTGTTTCTATCATGAAGCATCATAAGTATAGTGGCTAACATCTAAAACGAAGTAAACATAATTTAGCAAATCAACTCTGGACACTTCCGTTTTATATATTTAGAAAACAGTAACAATGCACCTTTAACGTTGTTGAAGCCACACTATCAAAGTTTTCGAAATCTTTTAGAACCATATTTCCAAACTTTTGTTTTATCATAGTTATGGTCTTGGCCAGTTCGTCCTTATTAATATTTATTCCTTGATAAAATTCAGCGTCATGAAGTGTACTCATGAGATGACGAAAAAACCAGCAAAAGGCCAATAATTCATCATCCTCCAATAGAGTTGCCGACATAGACTAATACAAAAGGGGGTTTAGATAAGGAAATTTTTGCTAATATTTTCATTTTGTTTTCATATAATGATGGATTACATATAGACATAGTGGTCGCATGAACTCCTTTTTGTAACACAGGACAGAAAGAAATCTGAAGTCAACGGATGCAAGCTTTGGCTCAAGTCTCACCAGACAGCTAATAATGGGACACATTGATTTCCAGTTTTGTACTTGAAAAGGACACAACCAGACAGCTACTCCAATTTCGTTTATGACATCCTTTAAGTTCTCATAAAGCTACAAACAAAATTTGTAGTTAGTTAAGTATTCAAATTAACATTGCAAATCATTGATAATTAAATCTTACCATGCGGCACTCTCGGTAATACGTAGAGTCAATTTCCATTTCTTCCTCTTCTCCTTCCATTTCTTCATCCCATTCTTCTAGCTGACGGGCCAGACCATTTGTAATTTTCGCTGGTGCAAATCTACACACAAAATGATTTTGATCAGTCAACGTCAATTTTATTAGCAAGAAAAAAGTATTGCAAAGTTCTGGTTTTACTTAGGGTCAATTGAAGGCAGCAGCAAGCAGATAATTTTCATTAATGAACCGATGTCAACCTCTGAGAAGGTCATGCGCTTGATGATTGCCAGAGTAACATATAATATTTGTCGAACACACTGCCAGCCTTTCAGCTCTAAATGCACGTCAGGAAGAACACGATACCATTCATCCCAAGATATAGCACTTACAATCCTCGGAATTATATAGAATGCTGGAATGCCGGAGTTTCCATCCACAGGCATAACGTTTTCCGAAAAAGACAGGATGAACTTCGAAAATATCAGCACCTTGGCATTTTTTACATCGTAATACCCCTTCTTAGCCGATAATCGAATATTCCTATTTCTTAATTCAGATTTAAGATTCATTATTCGCTTGTATACAAGCAGATAATCGTTTGTATCGATGATTCGATTGACTGAATGCTCGTTGTCCATCGGAGGGAGTTTAGCTTCCAAAAACTTACGATATTGGAAAAATAAATCGGCGTTTTCTAATAAATGAATCCAGATATTCATGACAATTTCAACAGTCTTATCACTTAGGGCAACTTCTGAACTCCCTTGGTACATTTTCGGATCTGTATAAGTCTAAAATCACAAATATTTGTCAGTAATTATGAGGGCTTTATTTTTTGTAAGCCATAAAAACAAACAAACCTCAATCATTCGTAAAAGCACGGCTGGTGCAACACCAGGATGGTTAAGACAAACCACGCACTTCTCAAGTACCTGCTTAATATAAAATACTCCCATACTATCAGAAGACATGAAATTTGTAACAGCCGATGCGTTGTTAAGGAGCTGCTTCCCAAGCTCCAGAAGTCTATCAATATCATCATCTTCATAACGAAAGAAGGAATTGAGCAAGAGGATCTGCCGCACTAAGTCTTCATTGGAGTTTTTCAATCCTCTCCTGCTGTCGAATTCCTTACGCCAATTAGCAGATGTGGTTTTCCTATCTAGATAACCTCGCATATATGCTTGCAGAGTTAAGATTGCAGCAGCCACCGCGCGATCCCTCTATAAGATTGAAAAATAAATAAACTTTTTAAATCAAATAAAAAACACAAAATGCCTTTGACACTTACTTACTGAGTATTACTTTCTACTACTATAACTAACTAACTGTAATCGTAAATCATCGTTTCTATTGTAAGACTATTCGAAAAAAATCCCTAAGTGAAAACAATTCGAAAATATAATATTCACGTTAGAACCTAAAATGGTATACGCTACACGGCACGATTGACGTAGTACGAGTGCGTAATATTCACCAGAATATCATCATTAAACTTCGTATTCGTTACAAACAAATTGAAGTCTTTAGTTAAGTACAACTCAAAAATATAGGTATTACTAATATTACCCTATGTTCAATTGACGCATTATCATCAAAAGTAGCTTACTGAGATAAATCTGCACTTGCATCAGTAAATGGCCCAGTCGATGTGGAATTTACTAAACTTCTGCCATTGATTTAAATAATATTCATACCTCTCTCCGAGATCTTTCAGCCTGAGCTTTTTGAAGAACTGCGTCTCGCTGCTCCGCGGATCTAGAATTACCACCCAATTGTTGCATCGGTTTCCGACGGAAATCCCCTTCAAATAAGAACTGAGACATTTTGGCGGAATGGTGAATCCCCAGTCCCCGGTTCTTCCAAATAGTTGTTTTTTCCTTTCTCTTCACTTCAAATTTTGATGTTTCTGTAATAATAATAATATGATTTTTATTTCCACAAAATTAATCCTTTACATTCACGAAATAGACCAATCCCTAAATGCATAGGCAATTCTTGATCTATTTCATTAAAATACAAAATTGAATTACACAAATTTTGACTTATAAGTTAATAGTAGACCTGTGTAAATGACTCATAATTTTACCCTTACATTTATTTCACTTTTGTTTAATTCCTAATTGCTAATGGTAACTGATTCCAAAGTATCACTGTCGGCTCAAAGGTAAAGTTACCACATTCAAGGCGTAGCTTGAACTTCAATTTTGAAGTCTAAGATAATATTGCCATTCTCCTCTCTCGTACTATAATTATGCACATCACAAATTCGTTTAAAATGCTCCATAGAGTAAGAAACATTTTTATAGTTTACAATCTTAGACATTCCAATCAATTGGCAATTGGAATTGCAATCTCATGCGTCAATCTCACCTAACCACCAAAATTGTAAATAAAGTTTTTAAAAACTGGCTTGAACTTACCAACAACAAACTGGAATCAACTGTAAAAAATGTATTTTGATAGGTGTTCGTTCTGGTGGTGGATTGTTTTTTGAAAATGTCTATACCGATCGGCTTTAGTGGATGGAGAAATTAGAATGGGTCAATGACAAGGCCTTAAAATGTGAAAAGTTTGAAAAAGATGATTGGCAGAAAAGACGAATACAGAAGTGGCTGCCAAGTTTGAGTTGGATAAATTATTACATGTAACTTTTATGAATTCAAAATTGGCGGCTTGATACCTACAATTTGTTTACCTCATCCTGGCTGGCTTTAGCTTCTCAACCGGTAATTTCCAAACTTCAAAATCTAATCTACACTCGTTTGGTCAACTTATTTGAACTTATGATTAGAACATTGCGGTTTCCAGGTGGAATTGACCAGCAAATGTTATTTTGAATTCATGATATAGGGCTTTACCTTCAGAAAAATGCAAACTATCGCCAATTTTATGCTAGTTCAGTTAAAACGTTTCCTCACACCGTTTTATCTTTCCTGAATAATCATCATTATCACTAAATTGCTGTGTCCTAAACGGAAACCTTACAAGAAGATAAAGTATGAAAAAGCCCGTAGCATATAAAAATTTGTAGACCCAAAAAATCCCTTTGCTCATATGAAGTCCGATCCGATTTCGATTTTTTACTGTCAACGTGTCATTTACGCGTTCCATCCACGCTCCGACACCAAGTAGTAGAACAACTCAATTACTTATCAATCGTATATCAAACCCGTTTTATCCTCCAGAGAATCTCATGTCCCTCATTAAACGAGATTTGGTGAAGAATGCCCGAGAGTGAGGGGTTCTTAGGGGATGGGTAAAATTTGATTTCATTGACCTCTTGTTTTTTATGAGGGTGAATGAAGTGTCAAAGTCACGTCAAGGTCCTGCACATTTCTGTTGTTGTAGTTGATGCTGATGAAATGCATTGGATTATACTGTGAGGATTGGACGGATTGGACATAGAACGAGGCCTTAGACAAGTATTTTTCTTCTTCCCCAAATCCAGCCCCTCGCAGACTTGAAACCACTCTCAATCTGCTCTCATCTGTGGACTGCCCTCTCAGCTCGCAATCTTTTTCGTAAATGTGAGGGGATCAGAAGAGGACTAAGTTGTGAATACAAAGCCGGTGACGGTGCCATACTGCCAACAACAGCCCATGAGGTCAGTTAGGATTGTGCAGAGCTCCAAGGAAATTTTGCTAATTTCAACATTTTCAAGCTTTATAAATCAATCAATTCCCAGAGGGTTTTCAAGTACTTCAAGGTGAGTTTATCATTGAATTTTAACTCTACTGTCAAGGGCCAACTAGCACATGCTTTATATTCTCTATTTCGTATTAATTTTGTCATCCTGCATCTGAATTCTGATCCATGTCCCATGTCATCTAAAAGTTGAATGTCACCATTCAGTAGACGATGGGATCTTACCCACTTTCGACTCTCTCTTGGTTTTTCAAAAGGACCCATGTCTAACCATTCAGTTTCAGTACCTTCAAAGGCACAAAGCCTTCAATAAGGGAAATTTATTTTTGTGACATGCTGAGTAGACGATAGTGCCAATGCATTTTTATGAGATAACGTCGAGTAGCTGATAATGAATTTGTATAGGTACTCGTATCGACTCAAGGCTCAACATAAAAATGTAAAAATGTATTACAGACAGAGTCGTTGAATATAAAATCAAGTAGCAGTAACTCAATAGTAAATGCCGACTATATATGGATATGGAATGATTATGATGAATAGTTTCCAGAACTGCTCTTATGATGACTGCATCTTTTTGCATTCAATTGTGGGAGTTATTTAAGAAGACAATTGCTTACCATTTGCATACAGAGCCCAGGATTCTACAAGTAAATGGTTTTCCGGGAATCAACAATTTTTTTAGCTAGGTAATGAGTCATTTATTATCGAAAGCATGATGATCAGAATCTGTGCTGGAGTTAGATTTTTAGAAGCTTACTAATTCGATAACAATACTACCAATATTTTTTTCGAAAGTCTGGCTGAACTCTGCTTTTATTTCTTTATTGTGTGTTCTCATTTCTCATATAAATTTTTTGTATTCACCTCTCATGGGTGAGGTGAAAGTTCAATGCTTTGAAACGCAGCGAATATTTGCATGCACTTTATGCCCTCTTGGAGATTTTGAAATTATCTTTCATGTTAAGCTGTAGTCAATGTATATAGGGTTTAGATTTACGAAGACTGATGCAGTAGTGCCGACAATGGCGACAATACTATTCTGGAATTTTTTAGTCTGTTGAATTTTGAGATTTTAGATTCAAATATTTCAAATGACACACTCCGGTTGGTGGTTGAGATTGTCAAGTCTGAGGATGGATATCTGCAGATTTGACAAGCTCAAATTTGAACGTTATCTTTGTCCGGTGAAATGTATTTTTTTTAGTTTTAGTTGTTGTGCAGGCAAACAATAATCACTGTCCTATGTCATGGAAAGACAAAGTCCTATGTGATACGATTTCTGAGTCATTGTAAACCAATATCATAGGATGTTGATAGCTTGTTATTTCATTCGAAACAAGCTGAGTTTATTGGATATACTTGTAAGATGAATTTCAATACCAAACATTTGGATAAGTGTCGTTATAGGGGTAGACAAATTTGACATGTAATCTGGCTTTGTGTTTGTTTGTCCATTGGTGAAAAATGTAGGAATAGAGTACACCGACCTCAGCAGTAGTTAAAATTACATGCATTTACGCCCCTAATTTGTGTTGTTATCTAAATCGTGTTATTTTTACTGTGTATCTCAATTCAGAGTCAAGAGGAGGCTGATCAAATAACGCCTCTCGAATCATGAACTATTGACTTTCAAGTCTCATCTAATTTCACATCTAAGTTTATTCTTAATTGTTTAGTAACTAATTTTGTCTGTGTGGTTCAGGCTTGCAGTCATACCGAGGTGTCTTGGTAAAAATCCATCCGTTATAACCTTCCAGTCGTCGTTGAAGTTTGGAACTTCAAAAATCATGTCTTTTGGATCAACGAAATTTCCCAAATGGGGACGGTAAGTGGAAGTAGAACTGAATTTTAAAATTAAAAGTTACTTTTGATGATTACTTAAACATAATATTTTAACGTATTTTCTTACTGACAGTTTGCCTGCCCCGATAGCATACTGTCAAACACTCGATGTGGCTGCATATGACAGTATTGTAGTGGTTGCTGCTGGAATTAACGAAGTAAAAAAAGTCAACGAAGTTCTGTTTTCAACTTTAGAAAAGATTGAACAGGTTCGTTTTTAAAAGTTTATTGAACATTAATTTCTTCTTATTTTATCAATCATTATAAAATATTGTTTGAACTTTGTATAGGTCGACTCTGCGTTGGAGAAAAATGGTGGAATATTCCCAGTCCCTTTACCTCCTAGTAGATTGGTTTACGCTCCCGTGGGACAGATAGACCGGGATTTTGATGATGTAAGGCGATATGCCGATGCGGCAGAAAAAGGAATCAAGCGGTAAATCTATCTCACAATTCGATATTCATGCGTTAACAACGTTCTGTTTTTGTTATTTCGTTCCCTTTTTGTCATTTAAACAGGGCCATTTCAGCTGGCTCTAAGAAGCCGCTGCTAGTAGCTATGCCAAGTAGTAAATTCGATAATGCTGAGCTTGTGAGCATTCTGGGAGCGTTGCAGGCTCTCTATGTGGTAAAATAGATATAATTTTCAACTAAACGTAGTAACCGAATCTTCTATGGTTATGAAGTTGAATTTATTTTATTGCAGCCGGTGCAGTATCGAGAAGATGTTCCGTCGAAAGCGACGAAAGTCGCAGAACTTGGAGTATTTGGAGAAGACTCAGAGAGAACCAACAAATTGATTTCGATTGCATGTGCGCTTGAAACAGGAAGGTAAGATAAACTAGTTTTCGGTCATTGTCATTGTGCCACTTTCATTATTATTTCCATGCCTAAAACACTTACTCTTGAACTAGATTCATGGCGAGAGATATTGGAGGAGGGGATCCCGAAAGAATGGCTCCACCCCGAGTGAGTTATAAGTTTGCCTGAGTATAAAGTCAAATACCTATTTGTAAAGCTAAGACTGAGACTGAGACTAGGTAATAAATTTTGTATAGGTCGCTGAGTATGTCAAGACAGCTTTCCAAGGCAGTCCAGTATCAGTGGAGATAATTTCGGACGTAAAAGTATTTGAGGCCGAATATCCCTTGTTTGCCGCCGTGAATCGAGCAGCTCACGGTACAAATTTTACTAGAATAAAATAAATTCAATTTATTATTATTCTCAATGCAATCAATTTCATTTTTGATGTTAGTCGTTGAGAGGCATCGAGGACAAATAATCTTCCTGAAATATGAGGGTGAGGGCCCCATTACCAAGACCATAATGCCTGTCGGTAAGGGTATTACGTACGATACTGGTGGTGCGGACATAAAAGCTGGAGGTGTCATGGCTGGAATGAGCCGAGATAAGTGTGGAGCAGCAGCAGTTGCAGGATTCTTCCAGGTCTGAACATGATGGGGTTATTGAAAAAAGAAATTTACTCAGACGATTACAATGTTATTACTATTATTCGTTTGAAGGTCCTAAGCACTTTAAGACCCAAGGGAATTAAAGCCATTGGAATAATGGCAGTAGCTCGTAACAGTGTTGGAGAGGACTGTTACGTCGCGGATGAAGTCATAACTTCGAGGGCCGGACTTCGAGTTCGGATTGGCAACACTGACGCTGAAGGACGGATGGTCATGGCCGATCCACTCTGCAAGGTAAACATTATTTGCATTAATGCCTTAAGACTTAAAAACGATTATGTGAATTAATAAAATTGTAATTTTTTTCAGTTGAAAGAGCTTGCTGCCCGGGAAGTAAATCCCCATCTCTGTACAATTGCCACCCTTACCGGTCATGCAGTTTTGGCTGTTGGAAAATATACAGTAATCAAATTTCCACTTGACTACTAGCTTCAAAGTTGATTATTAAGCATAGTACAATGTAAATAATATTATAGGCAATCATGGACAATGGTCCAGCTGCCAAAGAAGACTTTGCCAGAACCATCCAAGCATCGGGATTGTCTCTTGGAGACATGATCGAAGTTAGTACCCTGCGGAGGGAAGACTATGAAATGATCAGAGGTACAAACCTGAACCCATTCTAATGCTTACATTGTAGTTTGATACGAGTTTATTGCACTCTATTCTACGAATATACGTTTATGCGTGCTATTGCGAACATGCTTCAGGGACAATAAATCTCGGCTGAATGTACGATTCGATGAGATAAATGGCGATTTGTTTGATCGTCCAAAGCAGATATTGATTATATGCAAAATACAAAGACTTGAATATTATTATTGAGACTGGTTATGTAATTGCTCTAGGCACTGCAGATGGTGAGGATCTGTTGCAGTGCAACAATCTTCCGTCTAGTAGAACTCCAAGAGGACACCAGTTCCCAGGTGCTGTTATGTTTACTGGTGTTAAATTTTAGCAAAATATGAATCTTATGTTGATCCTTATTTCTTTTCTTTAGGAGCGTTCCTCGTTGAAGCAAGTGGACTTCATAAAGTAAGTTAATGAACATTTATATGCAAGGTAAAATTTACTCATCTTCAGGTTGCTGACACTCTGAATCAAATTACTAAGCTGCACTACCATTAAAGTTACGCACAATAACTCATAACTGAACGAGTCGTCTAGAGGTGACTGGTCTTCTTTGTAGACTACTTAACCAAACTGGCGCTCGGCTGTCTACAATTTCTTATTCATGTGTTTAATTGACGGTCGAATGTTGTCAGATTTTTAGATATTGCATGGGCATCTTCAGGTTGTTGCCTTATCTTTTTAGAGTATTCCTTTTTCTTGCTTCACTCTTGAAACATCCTGTTTTTATTGATCAGCAATTTTATATTGTTAGGGAATGAATTTTATGTTGGACTTGGAACTAATAGTTCTGCTTTATCAAATCCTTCCTGACGATGAGTACTACCCCAAGATGCAAAGATCATATTGATCCATTCACTAATTATTTTATGTTTGCGTTATTAATTGAACAGCACGGATGTGACAGCAAGTCTCCTTTGAAGTACTCGCACATCGACATCGCTGGGTCTGCTGGAGATTACCCCGTGACGCCAACGGCGGTGCCGATTTTGGCATTAGCCAGTTACTTCATCGGAGATCAGCTCCTCTATTAATGGAGAAAGGAGTTCGAAACGGTTTTGTACGTATGTGTTCTTAAAAGACGGTATTTTAGTGTAAAATGTAACCTATTCAGCAGGTAATCATATCTATCACTCTGAAAGAATACACATACACATCTTAAACGGTTTCTGAATAAATAATTCTTCACGATATCTGTGCCTTACTCCTTGTTCCCTAATTTTTGCACACAAAACAGTGAGAGCTCATGATGTATACTTTCATATAGCATAATATACGATTGAGGATTTGCATAAATTGGCAAACAAGTTTTAGTACAGCGGACTATAAAGCAGTTTTTGTAGGTGTTGTGTGTTGTTATGGCTTGAGGCCTGGAGAAGATAGAGATGTGACTGGAGATTAGTAGGAGAGTGGGAAATGATAGAGTTGGCAAGTAATCGCAAGACATGGGCAGCCTTCGTATTGAAAGTAGAGTGGATTGAATGTTGAACTTTAGATGTTAAAATTGAGGGAGGATCAATGATAGTGTTAAAATGCTGTCGGTCGGGAAAAGTGATGTATAAATGAAATAGGAATGGGGTAGAGGCAGAAGAGGTGGGAGAGTAGAGCTGGGAAGAAAATGGGTCAAAAAGTGAATGACTTCTTGTGCAGATGATACTTCCGTAAAAGAGATGGAAAGATTATCATTCCCATCCGCTCCTGGCGAATCTAAAACATGATACACAAGACTTGGAGGATAGAAGAGGTGTGATGTGATAACAACATATCCATACCGTGATCATCATTTATGCTTCGTAAATAAGTTGTAAGGATTTCATTCCATCGGGTCTTCCTCCCCAAGTCCGTAGAAATACGACTCTCTTGTCATGTTGTTTTCAGGTTTTTGCTCCCCAACATTCCGCTACCTTCCTATAAAATGAATTGAACTTCGTGGTCCACTCTTTCATCATCATCACCATGAGGGCTTATCACACTTATCAGTGTGGGATGCCATGCCTGTGACTTATCCAGTCAAAAATTTCCATCCCGATCCACTTGAATCCCATAAACTCTACGTGCATAAAATTCATATTAAATCCGTACCCCTTCCGAGGGACTTTGATATGCAGATATGCATTGTTATGAATAAAAGGATATTGATCCCTCTTTGAGCATCTGCAAGGCTGGCTTATTATATTATTTATATTATCATCTTTTATTGTAATTAAAGTTCGTTAAATCCGTATTTAGTATATAGTTCTATGGTTAAATCCCATACTAATCATCTTCAAGTATTTTAAAGACTCAATGACTCGGGGAGGAGGAAAAGATGGGCATTCAACCCTTGTGAGAGGATTGGTATTTAGAGGATATTTTTATGAGATGTATGGAATTAAATATTGTGAGTGATAAGAGTGCTAATTGAAATGGGACGGGATGCTGAGATTTTGTAGACGATATGGTGGATGGGATTATCTAGGACGAGGAAGTAAGTGTCTATCTATCTCACTTTTTGTATGAATGGGATTATTGTCCATTGTCAGAGTCTTTTGAATCTGAATCGGTGGTCTATCTATATATGAAGAGGGAATCTTGTTGAGGTAGATCGGTCACCTCTTCCCAACCAAAGGGAAGATGACTACACAACCCGTTAGGCTCTCGCAGACAATTTTTTATATTTATACACAATCCAAGAGGTGCTCTTGAGAGTCTTGAGGATGTAAATGGGCAGAAATGAAGGGAGAACGGTTCCTTCACTTTTCCTCCCTGTCAATCCTTTGAAGATTTTATAGAAAGTGAGGGAGGGAGCCAGGAAGCATTGTTCATTATCCTTCCTCTCCCTACAACAATGGGGAAAAAAAGTATTAAGAGTTAGTTGATCGTTTGTATAGGTTTTACAATAACCCACGGGCTGAGAGAGGTAGCTCTTGTGGCTATATCCTACGTATCCTCTTGCAGTGAGGTGTCCTGAAAGTGAGAGAATGGTCCATTACCAGCTCTGGTACTCTTTCATTGTTTTCAAACCTTCCTAATACTACATGAGGTATGATGAGTAAACTTTGTTCGGGTGAGGAATGAAGCTGCAGGGGCCCTGATTGCCCAGGTACCGTTCTCTTTAGGGTCAATGTCCCTTCTGAAACACCTTCTCACTCTATAGTCAATAGTACTATCTCTCATGCCTATCTCTCTTCAGATTCATCTCTTGAGGAGTTCTCCGTCTAATATGCCATCATCATTGGCCAGAGTCATTAGTCAACTACATTACTTAACATCCCACCTTCCTTCCTCCTTCGTCAGATTGACTGTCAGAACTCGGTCGCTACCCTACCTTGCGTGCAGGGCTGGGATCCACACTGAACATATGAGAGAGAAAAAAATAAACTGTTATCTTCGTTTGTTTATAGTAAATGAAAAGTATGTGTCAGTTCCCGTGCTGGTTCTGGGCAGACCTGATCCTCTCATCTACTCCCTTGAGAAGACACACACACGTACCTCAACTAATTATCATTACATAATGACCCTCTCTGGTCAGTCAAGGGGGCTATTTATATGTATTTCAGAGCTTGGACGGGGAGGGGTTCCAGGGCTCTTTTCGAGCCTCTCGGGCTTAATGATATGTTTACGACTATGAAGATTTGAGATAATTGAGTCCACTAGCCTAAATGCCTGAGTGTAATGTGTATTGTGTATTTATAATGGGCTTTCAGAGGCCTAGCCCTTGTCCATGATTATTCTGTCTGACCCTGAGGAGATTGCCCTCACCTAGGGACTGACCCTGAAATCTGGCCAGAGAATAAATAAATATATACCGACAATATAGACAGCCTGTCATATTCCAGTCAGAGGGATCATGTTCCCTTTGGTGGAGAGTCTTGGTCCTTCCTCAGTTTAGCTTCAAGTGACTACTGGAGCGAATTTTTTTCTGTCTGGAAACTCTCACTTAATAATCCCTTGGTTGTATGAGTATTAAATCCGTATATTTTATTGGAGGAAGTCGGCAGCAGGTAGACCCATTGGGAATAATGGCCAGTGGATTAGTATAACAATTTACCTTCTTCTTTTGGGGGGGAGGAGGGGGGACTAAAATAACATTTCACTTTCACACTCATTGTCTGTCAAGTCTTCTCCCTGTTTTCACTTTGGCTCTATAATATATTTCACCATCTTCCAAGTTCCATATATGACGGGCAAAGGGGTCGTTAAGGGTGATAAGACCCTATAATATATGAGTTGGTCGTTGAGGACGAAAATACTTTGCCAACCAGCAATGGTCCAAAGTATTGTTCCCTTTAAAAGATGATGGTCCAGCCGTGGAGAATCCTCCGATTGTTGCTATTACTTATTAGTGTCGGCCTCGCCTATATGACTCCATTCAATACAAAATTAGAGGTTACCTTTTGAGTCCTCCTTCTCCCTAACCGACGAATTCAACAATTATCCTCACTCTTCAGCTACTCATATTAGCTCAGATTTAGATGACCTGATGCACAACAAGCATATATATACACATATATTATATATATGAGGACTTTGGTTTTATTGCCCAAGTGTAATTTATTTCATTTACTATTAGTAGACGCTGAAAATGATAAGTAGTTTCTAAATCTTTCCACAATGGGTGTTTGTGTGCGTGTTGGGTATCAATTTATAATTTGCATTCCCGTCCGGTTAAGATTTTTGAAAAAATCGGACTGAATGGGACAGTGTTGACACGTAGTAAGGGGTTGACTCTCCGTTTTCGTACCCGTGTGTCGGATTTCTTTATTTCGCTAAAGAAAGAGAGCCGAACTAGAAGCATAAATTAAAGCAGTACGGAGTTCTCATGATTAGGTAGGACACTGATGCAGTTATGTGCATTGTGAATGTTAAAGATGGATTTGAGTGGAAATGTTGTGTAGCCGGTTCAGTCCACGATTTTTTTTAAATAAAAATTTAAGCTATTTATAGGGAGTAAAAGAGTTCGTTAGAGTCATTGTGGGATGAGATTCATTTGCGTGCATCTCAAAGGTTTTCTAGAGCTTCTGAATGTAGTTGATCTTTTTGTCCAGACTGGAGAACCTTGCATCTGCTCGATTTAAGTCCATAAGAAATATTTGATATGGAGGGAGCTTGTTTTTTTGTGTTCGACAACGAGGATTTTGTTGACCAATCGCTCTCGGGTGGAATTGTCCTGGGATAATATTGTTTCTAAATGGAGATGGTTTAAGAGATCCGTTGAGACTTGTTGGGGGTAAAAAGTTGGCTGCATTTGTGAATTGAAGGATGGGAAAGGAGTTATAGGGAATTCGGCTGTATAGTGAAAGAGTATGGAAAGGGTTTGAGCTGCATTGGCTGTGTTGATGTTTTTTATGAGCTTTCGTATGCAAATGCAATGAATTTGCTCCTTTGTGAATGACCTCTGAAGCTGGTGAAGTTGTTGACGCGTCGCTTTTCTGCACTCAAGAATGTAGGTAGGATACTCTTGTAGTAATGATGCGAAGTTTGCAAACTCCTCCAACCAGGAATTGCTCATGAGTTTCCATCAATTAGCGGAATATCCTCGTGAGAGGAACTCATTTTAAGTGGCTGGACATCACGAACCTCGAGTATCAGCATGATTGACTGCAATGAGAGTCAGGACTCTTCTGAAGAGACCGTGTGAGATCCGCCCAAAACAAACGGAAAAATGGGACGGGTTTTTGTGGCCAGGAAATTTGCAATACGGTGATAATTAAGAGATTGTCCGCTCTTCTTCATCAAATATCATCACTTCCGGGGGGGACTAAGGAGAACTTAGATTTAGCCAAGCAAGTTGTGGAGAAGGTGTTGAGCCTGTTGGGTGGCTAGGCTCATCATCACTAAAATCTTATGATGGAATGAATGTATGAGAGTTTAAGTTCGTGGTAGTTGCCCAGACTGTTTCTATACATAATTCTCTTACATTATTGAACGAGGGGTTCCTAGACATACGTGGGGATCTCAGCAGCCCTCCGATCGCTATCCTCTACCTTAGTTCACTCAGTCCTCTCAGAATACCTCAGTCAAACCAGATAGTTACTTACTTCTCCCAGCTTCTGACCATCACACGGAGAAAACTAAGACGCTTTTACTGTTCGGACTTTTAGTTTCTCATCGAACCTCCTCTCGTTTAAATCCACATACAAATCCACTCACTCTATCATTCTCTCCTCAGCACGCTCTGTGTTACCACCTCTCTGCTGTCTCTACAGATAAGCACACAAATATAAACACACACACACACATTCGTGACTCTTGAACCCCTGGTTGACCCCTGGATTAAAAAAAATAATTTCCTTGAGCTAAATTGAATTTCAAATTTTTCAATTTATAAAATGGATCCCCAAACCTTAGACCCTACCGGTTTGTACTGAGCGCAAAGGAAGGGAACATTTCCTTGAAAAGTTTAACCAAAAGCCATTGTCGTACAAGCAAGTTCCAGGAATATCCGAGTCTCGGATTTATCAGTCTAATCATTGATACCCGAGAAAGCAAAAGAAACGAAGCCATGGATCCCCCAAAGAAGTTGGATCCCACCGGTCTGTACTAAAACCAAGCTGATTGTTCTGCTCCAGTCGGAACAACACGACCACGGTTCACCGTTTGTCAATCCACCGGCAAAAAAAGCACTGAAGCGAGTCTAATTGACTTGGTTATTGCCAAGACCACCACAACATCAACAACACTCACTTACCACCTTCTCACCCAGGGTCTATCCACCATGGACTTTCATCATCAACTTTTCTCCATATCTGAGAGAATCACGCCTTCGAAGCGCGTAAGTGTTTATTTATTATTCCATCACACCTCCGCCTTCTTGACTTTGTTTACATGTTTGGTAGGACGGGTATTTATTCTTTTGATGGATTTCCCTATCCAAACATTTCACACTCTTCCCCTACCTCAACTCTTCCTTGTAGACTTTTCAAAAGTTTTCTCTAAGCCCAATTAAATACTAAATTCCATGGAGCTATAGAATGGGAGAAATTATGCGCGTGTAGGGCAGGATGAGATTTTTTTAATTTGCGAAAATTTTGCATGATTTTAGTAGCAATTTAATTTAACTCTTTAAGTCGAGGGATTTCCCACAAGTGTTTATTTTTTTAAACTCCTTGCCGATGGGAGTATTAGCCATTGTTGTATTATATTTGGTAAGTGTGAATGGAAATCATAAGATTCTTCCGGGTTACACCCATTCCGCAATCACTCTTTATATATTCATGGCCTGCCTGTTCAACCTAATTCCTTCCTATGTAGCAATCCCACATTTGGTATAACACCTCAGTGTCATTCAAAACATTTAGGATTTGCCGACCCCACGCTTTGCACATGCATAATTACAACCTGTCCAAAAAAAACAGTCTCCTTGCACCTCCAACTGGTATCGAGAATATCGAGATTCTAGATGGACCACTTGAGCCGAGAGTGTTGAGAGTGTCTTGCTTTTGACTTGTGTATGAAAAACATGCGGTGTGGCTGTTCATTCACCTGTTGCACTATTCACTATTATTATGTCATCCTTTTGTTCCTAGCTTCATGGTTCAGTTTGGCTATATTGGCAAGGTGATAGAGATTCAAAGATCAGCTTGTTTTGTTGGTCGTGACCCTTTGAGTGATAAAATGGACAGGGGAATACGAGTTGGGAGAGCTGAGATTAGCATGAGAAGGTAGTGGAGACGGATTTTGGCAAGAGAGTATCACACTGTTGTTATCACTCATGTCAACTATTTCAAACCCATGGGCTTCATGAGAAAGTTATTGAGGTCTCGAGATAATAATTATAATCAGAAAGCCATCACTCTTATTCCCAAGCTCTTCTTCCATTCTTAGAGCAATGACATTTACCTTTTGATACTCTCTCTTGTCTCTCTTGTAATGTGATAAGGTGAGACTGGAACTTGTCCAATATGAGACTTGTTCAGTTTTCGAGTTCAACTTAGTGTTTACACACCTCAAAGAAGCTGAGTAGACGGGGAGTAATGGAATTAGACACCTTCACCATGTTAGCAACAGCTACATGGGCATTGCTGATGAGACTCTATAGAAGCTCAAGGTTCACACTCCACTATGTGGTTCCGAAGAAAGTGAAACGGCGAAAGATTACTAATCTTACAATTAGTTAGTGTATATGCGTATGGCCTTTGAGCTTTTTTTAAAAGGACATTTATTTCGTTGGCTAATTGAGGGCTCATTTTTTATTGCACTTAAACTATAAAGTATGAACGGATATAGAACGCAACGCTCCTGGGGTTTGTTAGGAGCTGGAATTAAATGCATCGTTTATGACTTTTTCGCCTTGCTCAAGGTGGATAAGGGAGCCAAATGCATTCTGTGTGTATATGGTGTCAACTTTTGCCTCGGATTTGGAATCTGACCATTTTCAATGTCAATTGTCAAAGTTTTGAGAGGGCTACCTCGGAGAGCTGTCAAAGGTATTTTATCACGAGTGCCTTTGGCTCTTGGTTTTTCGAGTGGGCCTTTTGTGTGCCGAAGCTATTTCAGGCGAGCATTATATTATTGCAGTTTATTATCATCGAGGGAGTGGATTATATACGAGGATTTAAATTGGGCATATCACTCGCTATCTGGAGCATTTAGAGGAGCAAGGGCAAAGGACTTGATGATCGATGTGTAACCTTGAGGCATTTATGGACAAATCTTGTTTAAGCTGTAATAATAACATGACAACTAGTTTGCAGAACAAACTATAAAGCTTCTTTTAGTTCTGAGTTCTGTAGGGACCCGGATGGATTCTCAAGAAGCTAAATGGGAAATTTTATGTATAAATATTTTCAAACTTAAAAAATATCATTTCCGTCTTAATTGTAGAAATAGTTTATAAAAAAACTTGTCATCCGTAGAGATCGTCGGATTGTCTGAGACAGATTGAGAAGAGGTGAAAAAAAAAAGTTTGACAGACAGGGTATGGAAAATGTGTAGCTCCTTCCCTTCGCAACAATACTTGAATTTTTACAAGGATTTGCTGTTTGTAGAAAAAGTAAAAAATATTTCTTGTCAGCCTTACTTCCTTGATAAAATGGATACAGAGGATTTGTTAGTGGAGTAATTTTTTTTTGCTAATGTGTAAATGTTAGAAAAGGGTTAGCTGCTTGAATTACAGTAAAAATGTTGCACAAAAAATGGATGAATTAAGAGCAGAATAATATCATATGATCGTCTCCCATATTCTGTACTCTAATTTTTTTCCCTATCCCAAAGACCTTCGAGAATTTTTATAGTTCAGTCCTTGGGGGCTTTATTTGATATGTGACAACCCCTTTAGCACTTTTGTCTATTATCCACGTGCGATAGGAGTAGCAATACAATTTGTTTGAAGGATATTTTTTGAGATTTTCATCTTCAAATTTTTCACAATATTACATTTTACCGGATACAAGTGCGTTTTTCTAAGTAGTTTGAGGAAAAAATTCTAGTCCCTTTGAGCAAGTGGTAAAGGGCTGTCAACTGTGGGTGTAAAGAGTTCATCAGAATGGGCTCATGTCTCATCTTTTTTATATCATTTCTATTAAATGGATTTGAGAGAGCTGTTTCAAGGGAACTTCAACTCAAATATCACCTCGGCCTCTTAGTAATAGCCCCTTGTGCATGCAACATGCAAGGATTTGAAATCGGTTAAAAAACCATCCGGATTTTCAATCCAATCTGGTTCTCATTCTGGTGACAGGGAAGGACAAAAAAATCCAATCTATTTAAATAACAGACACGTCATATCCTTCAGATTATCTGCATACGGATTGAGAAAAAGCGGTGTGGGTCGTAGTCTAGCATCTTTAGGATGATTATTTATTATTCAAAACCCCAATACGTTTTTTATTTACCCACGATCTTCTCTTATCGTTCGTAGATGCTTTATGATATTTATGAGACTGAGATGAATGGCAGGCAGGTTGGGACATAATTGAGGATGATGAAATATGAAAACATCTCTGGGGATGTCTAGTCCTCTAGTTGACCTGCTGGTCCAAGTTCTTATGACCTTCGTGACCTAGGAGAGAAATTGTTATTGAATGGATCTACTTTTACGCACATTAGTGAATCTAGTCAATCAATGAACTTGTGCATCCATTAAGTACTTCTTCTACAGTCTCTTTCTCTCTCCTCGATTGCCAATGTAAATATCAAGACGTGCTCATCTGCTAGGCTCTGTGATTATCATATCATGATTACAGCTATCATCACCCAACTCTTCTAATTCCAATCCATCTCTCGACCCACCACTACCTCATGATGATAACTGAAGCATCTGCTCGTTAGTTCATATAGTTACCCTTGCCTTCTTTTCAATCAAGTTGGGCAGGTCAAACCTCTCATTCTTGGATGTTATCCATTGCATCGTCTTCATACACGTCTCTCACTCAACCTCTTTATTCATTCAAGGAGGTATCAATATATCAAAATATCAAGTACAAATCCACTCCCAAAAACTCTCTTTTCAATATAATAATATACTCATCATAAAGCCAGCCAAGGAGCCGAGCTTGTGTTTCATTTATAAAGTTTACTATAAAACCATCAAGTTCATGTCATCCCCACACACAATAATAAATGTCTTGAACTTGAAAATGATCAAACAGAAGGGATTGCATGGGGATCCGTGAACACAAGCGTTTTTCTCAGAATGTTCTTTCCCCGATAAATGGGCTTCTTCAAAGAGTTGAGAGGATGACGGAAGAGCCAGTCCACAACAATCCAGGCGAGCAATTCAATCAGCATCATGAGATTTTCCCCCATTGTTCTCTCCAACTTTAGATCTTAGGAAGCAAAAAGGTTTCCCTTCAATCAATAGCTGGGACAGGTAATGAATTGAACTGATCCCAGCAAACTCTTCCTCTTCCAGATGTGAAAAAAAAATCATTTGAACCCAAAAAAAATCGTTCACAATTCATCACTGTGTTCGCACTGACCGTTAAATACATAAAAGTTATAGAATGTTCTTCCTAAATCTAATGGTCTAACAGTAGTTTTCCGAATCATGAGAGGAGAGCTTTAGATTTGTTGAGTAATACAGCTTGAAAGGATAAGATAAGAAAGTGTTTATAGGTTTGTAAAATGAGTTGAACTCTGAGAAGTCATCCCTAATAATATCTATAGAAGATGAACCCTTGTGGGAAGAAATTGGATTGGATTGAGAATGAACTCTGGCTCAGTAATGATTAGAGATGGAAATAAGGAAGTAATAAGACGCTCATCATCCTTTCTCAAGTATTTTTTTATGCACCACAAGGCTCAAGTGTATGCAAACAGACCCCACTTGATGCTCAAGTGTTTTCCACTAACGCTACCCCCAAAAGGGTTCATGGCTTTGAAATCTGATAACGACAGAGGACTGATTTTATTATCTGACGAGATTTGATCCCTCAGAGATGGACACTTTACTCCCGTTCAACATAAGCCAGGGGAGGATGAACGATGGAGTGGAAGGATCAGAAGTTCATAGAGTAGTTAGTGGGGGTGGATAAGGGATATCAATGTGTTTAATATGCAGTGGAATCAGAGATGAATTGGATCCTTATGTTTCCAGGGAGACATTGGAGATCATTGTAGATCATGTTGAGCCTGTTCAATGTTAGATCATGGGATTTTTTTTATACCGAGAGCATTTAGGTGGTCAGACATTGGCCTCGAGTCACCGTTAAAGGCCGATGCACTTTTATCCCAATGCCTCCAGCTAAAGACTAACCTACTCTTTCTCTCCACACAGCTGATTTGCCACTTGTGTAGTTTTTTTAAACCAGCTCCATCATCAGGAGAATAGAATTGGTAAAAAAAATCTCACAGCCTCTCCCACCTCTCTCCTCTAATGATCTGATCTTGAGGGGAATAGATGAGACTCACTGGGAGACTCTCACTCTTTTTGCCAAGCCAACCCTTTCACCACCACCATCCCCAAGAATACCTGTCACTCTACCCACCTTGGCCAAAAAGGAGATCTACAGTTCTAAAACCATTGCTGGAGGAATGATAATGTAGTCAAGGAATTGCAGAGTAATCCTCTATGAATAGCAGGAGGTACAGGATTACCGTTATCTACCTCCGGTATTGGTTGACAATGAACTTGTCTCGTAAATCCTGTGTGTATACAAGCAAGGTCAGGCAGAGCTGGGTATATGTTTCTCATGTGTCAGTAACCTGTCGTCTCTTGTGAGTCGTGACTCAAATTCTCGATACAAAAGGTTTCTCATGGCCCGGAAGGGCTTTTGAGACGAATCTCCCTATACCTTCGTTCTTGTGGTGAATAGGAGAACAGGAAAGTATTTATTTATCCTAAAGAAAGAGAAAGAATGGAAACCGTTGGGGAGAAGGATGCCAGAATACATAATAAAAGTGGACCTGACGTCACTTGATGGTCCATGTTGTGGTGTGACTGCTGGTAGTGTGTGGCAGAATTAGAGTTTCATGTATTTTCACTTGGATTCATGGACTGGTGAACGTGTTCTGCAAGCTTTGGTTGCCTTTGAAAAGTAGTTGAGACATGGGAGTAGTTAGGCCATCCGCATCTCAATATTCTCAATGATCCGAGGCCAGACCACGAGCCACTGGATGGATCCACTTTGCATTTATATGAGATGTAGTAAAGATTCAATGAGGGAAGAGGGTACCGTTAGTTAAACTTCTCCATCAGGTTTAATAGGCACTAACTCCCAACTCATAATTCCTCTCGTATTTCCCTACAGACACTTGCTCAGTTTGAGGTCACCCACGCGAGCTTTGGTCGAATCGACCCAACAGGGTTGACTGACCTATTATTCATTCACGAAATATATATGTTGTACTAGCTTGGAATTGTACTTAAATTTCTAAGGCTTGTATCGGATGGAATTCCTGAGTGAGGTCGAGTCTGAAATTCTCAAGATGATACAGCGGTTGAAATTGAAGAAGGAGTTAGTGCTCCACAATGCTACACTTTGTTAGAAAGTGGAATTTACCGGATGTAGTAAGTGGGCCATTGTACCCTCACCTTAAATTATGATGAGTAGTGGGATATTTAACTCGTTCGGGTGCTCCAAAGGAATGCGGTGGGAGGGTAGTATAATAATGAAGGAGTTGAGTGTTTATTCTCTGGATGATTCATCGAGGGAATGAGGAAGCGGAAAATAGCCCGAGTAAGTGGAGAATCTCCTCTAAATCTATATTGTTTACGATAGGAGGTAGTTTAAGGAACAACGGGACTCGTGGGTCGGTGGGGGTAAAAGTGATTCGTTTATTGACCAGAGTTGGGTGTCTCATATGCTTTTCGAGACGTTTCCACTCCATCCCGTTCTTGGATAAGAAAGGAATTCATTAGCTCAAGAAGCTCTCGTTAAATTTACTCACCTTATGTGTACACTTGTTATTCTTCAAGACGTTTCCTTGTCCTATTTTTTTAAAGGGATGGGTACACCAACTCGACTAACGGTTTCCTATAGCTTACCTACCTATCTCTATTCTTTTGTCTACATGTGTGTAACATATTCATCATTTACAAAAAATCTAATTGTCTTTGAGCTCATCCTTTATTTTATAGTCTCCGAAGATTGCTCATTTGATATGTAACAACCTGTAATATTTAACGTAGAGGAGAAGTTTAATTTTTTTTAAAGAATGTTTTAAACGTTTTGAAACTTTATCCTAGACCCGACTGGGTCCTTGAGAGGGTAGCCTACTCATAACCAGGAAAAAAGAGTTAGTACAGGGTTCATCTCTGTACGCTAGTATTACAAATCACAATCCACCACCATTGCCATCGCCACCAACAAGTAGTACAGGATTGAGTTAACTCTCTCATCCCTCTTCCTACTTATTGTTAACATCCTTGGTCCATATTAGTCTATAGGGGAAGGGTTAGAGGAAGATGGTTAACCTTTGTAAGGGGAACGGATCCCAGATTAGGAGAAGCCTTTGAACATATCACGATTAATATAGTCACGTAGGCCACTGACCCAATTCTTTTCCTATCACAACATTAGAATTTTAACAGTTCGGAGGAAACAACCCCGTTTCACCTTCACCTTAACATTTAAGGAAAAAAAGGGATCCAATCTTCTCAGTGCATTAAAAAAAACCTCTGAATCTCATTATACACTTTCTGTGTATAAAGATAAGCACTGAGGAGAGTAGACTTTAGCTTGGCTTGTAAATCTACTTTCTATAGTATGAACACACACACGTGTAGTCAATCATTCGTCTGAATGCCATGCACTTAAGAGTTGTTGAATTGCTTTGGAATTGACTATTTTGGGGTCTACTACTTTCATGGTCTGATAGTCGCGCTTAAGTTAAAACTCCAGCATAAAAACAAGTCAAACATCTATAATATTCTATGATAATCTAAGCCATTTGTGAGGGGTAACTAATTCCAATATTTTATTGTTTATTTTCCGCAGGCTAAATATCGTGTTGGAGAAATAGGGGAAATTGTCTGCCGACCTGGATCTGGAATTCCTTTACAACCCGGATCTTCATGTCGTCATCCCTCAGAATTAA
This sequence comes from Agrenia bidenticulata, assembly GCA_034694785.1. Taxonomy (NCBI): domain Eukaryota; kingdom Metazoa; phylum Arthropoda; class Collembola; order Entomobryomorpha; family Isotomidae; genus Agrenia; species Agrenia bidenticulata. The sequence continues at coordinate 15,349 of JAQFYM010000203.1, read as the reverse complement.
TTTCTAACACTAGACATCCTCTGAGCACGTGATCCTCTACGTCTCATCTCCTCATCACCCTTTGTACACTATGAAGAAGCTGTGTCACCTACGAGGCACATCATCCCTGTCAATTCTTCAAATCACGGTTGATTATGATTACTGCCGTCACGTAGCCATTGGCTTTTGTAGATTAAACTAGTATAAAACCACCACCAAACTGAGAGCGTACGTAGTAGCAAGATTGTATATTTATTGGCTATCAAGAGAAATGAGATCAAGAACAAGTCGTGTTTTTTATAGCATGTTGGTAATTTATTATGCACTGAATTTTTCAGCGCAACGTACGCACTAGTGACCGTAGCTAACTATGTACATTATATATATGATGATGGGGTGATGATGATGATAAGTCTATTTATGTTGACCATATTATATCATCGGGAAGATACCTTGGGTAAGAGTACTAGGAAATATGACCCAGCCTGCCTGTTCTCTCTCTCACTCGTGAGTTCCAGAACAATGATCGTGATGCTCTGCAAGACTGAAGCGATAACTTTTCCTACTACGAAAGTTATCCTATTTAAATTGAAACCTGCCAACTCGAATGGATAGTCGTCCTCACTGAGGGAGAGTTTGATTTACCTACCTAAATACATTTACTTGGAAAATTGTCACAATTGCAATTACACATGTCAAATCATAGGTTAAAAGTTACAAGTTTTGTTGCATCATACTATCCACCAGCCTATTAATCCTCAGCGTTACCATCCACAGAGTACGAAGTCCATGTCTACGTTTCCAACCATAGAATGAACCAAGCTCTTTTGTTATGAGTAGATAGTTACGTTCAGGGACAGACTTATTATTTAAGGAAAAGTTTACCATCTTTAAACCCTTTTTTGTAACCTGTAGAAGGTCCTTCCTTCAATTCGGATTTTACCAATAGCAATTATAAAGTGAGGGAAGGTGCCATGTCCGATTTCCAAGCGTTTAATGAACTACTTGATACTTGGGAGGATGTGGAGGGACTTTGAATTGCAATTAGGATCTATTACCAAGCCTGTGGATGTTGTGTGTAGCTCTTGAGTAACTAGTTACTTACTCTCAGGTTTTAAAAATATCCTCAAAAAAATTCGCCTCAAAAGTATCAATGTTTTTAATCCAAGCAAGTCAAAATCATAGAGATTTAGCTATCTTTAATAAAAGCTTGTGTGTAGTATCTACTACTAGTGTGGTGAAGGAATTGAGAGAAACGACAGTATTTAACATAAGATACCAATTATAATTCATAGAGCAAAATTGTTGTAGAAATTTCGAAGCTGAGTAGAGATTTTAATTCCATTGGGCTATCTCTAAGGATTAATTACTAATGTATCTTTATAGAGTTTATAAATGATCCAACTACCCACCAACTTATTTATTGTCATCCTAACGTGTATTCGTGGATATTGAACATTGTACGTATCCGCGTGCAAAAGACTCAGGTATTGACAGAGTTTGCGAATAATGCTATATTTATTTTTACTATGTAGAAGAAGAGAGAATATTATATTTTTTACGTTTAAAACCATCCACTGAAGTAAAGTTGACCGCTCTGGTTTTGCAAAACTGATCAAGAGTATAAATTTCATTCATTTCACATAAATATGCATCTTCTTCAATCATACAACCTAATCTTTCAAGCTCATTGATCATCTTGAAAAAACGGAATTATCTCTCTGCAAAATGCGTCGTCGGGGTTTTTGTATCCTTTGCATCACTATTTAAAAAAAAAAATTCATTCATTTTTTCAATAATCGTACAGTTGACTCATGAATTAGTCCTTATCTCGTACAAAGCCGATCCTTTTCCTCCACAGCGGCACAGTCAAATGTTAAGTTTGTAACTTTTCAACAGCTATCTATACACAAAATTGGGCAATGTGTCTTACTGAATTTTATAGAGCTGCTTAATTATTGTAAAAATTTTAATCCCGAGAGCTCATTACCTCCATTCATCCTTGAATCTATGATGTACTAGGCATTATCGAAAAAGGCATTTCCGAAGGTCAAGAGTCGATTGCATTTCAAGGAATTACAGAATATCGGTAGATAAGCCATTTGACAGTCAACAGTGAACTATGCGCTGTGAAATGAAGAAGATGAATTGAAAACGGTTTCAAATCGAATTTTTTTTCATTCAAAAATGCTCATCTACCTTGGAACTTTTTATCAATTTTTAAAAGTCGTAATTTTCAGTAGTCGCTGAATAAACTGTCAATTTTAAATACCATACTTGTGCACGAATATGCATAAGTGACTCCAACTTGAACTTGTGTTCTGATTGGCTTTTATTTTACTGTGGCATTGGAAGAATTGAACTCATTTGATATTGGCCGTAAAACTAACAAGATCTTATTAGACTTTCACAATCTAATTCCGAAAAACTGTTAAAATTTCAAATACAGTCAGATGAAATACAGATAGTCCACGAGTTACAATATTTTCGTAAAATCCTTTCATTAATAATTAGGATTGAAAATAATTCTCTCATTGAAAGCATTGAGAAATTTGTTTGAGTCACTGTGACATCATATCGGGACCAACAACTTGTTTATGGATTTTCTCTTCAATAATAAACGCAAATGGATAAAAAAAACGTCGTATGCAAACCATTCTACTGTAGATAAGATGAAATAGACTTTGATGAAATAGATATGTTCCGGGGTAAGCTATATATAGCAATCAAAGCCAATTAATAAGCTACGTAAGTGACACAACTTTTAATTCTATTCTATGTATTGACTTTCAAGTTAGTTGGAGGGAAGTTGAAATCTATTCACTGAATTTGATGGCTGATCAGAATAAGGATTTCAATTTGAAATGACGGCTAACATTCAGAATCCTTGACCTTTTTTATATGAGTTGAAAAATACGAAATGATCAAAATAAAACCATGAGAACATATTTTTGGCACACTTCATTAGTATTTATGGTAATATTAATACATCTGAGAAGGCAACATTAAAACATAATAAAACCCCGCTGTAAACTATAAAACCACCTTACCGACCAAATCCACCAATACAATACCAAATCCACTAATACCAAATCCCAAGATATGTAAAATTTAAAAAAAAAAACTTAAATCAAATAAACTATCTAATATTTTTACCAACCATATCTACTCCATACATTTTAAATTTAATTAAACATTTAAAAAAATCAACCAATCTTCAATAACCCAAGAAAATTAAGATTAAATGGAATTGAAATGATTTTAAAAACTTGAACCCCTAAGTATCAAATATTAAGCATCAACTTGTTGAGCATGCTAACCTAGTCCAGGGTTCATTCCATAGGGAGTATAAAATGATAATATTCGTATTATTACAAAATCAGACAAGGGTCTTGTGATCCAAGGGTTGTACTAAGTCTGAAAGGGGTTCCTCTCTTAATGATAAGCAGGGGTGGTGGTGGAGTGAAGCTAAAAAAAAGCCCCGTTATTCATCACGGAATTCCATACGGAGAATGGAAGTCAAGTAAGTCCAGAAATGCAGTGCGGGCATGTTGAGACGTTCCTCAGCAGAATACGGGCATTTGCCGTAGTCCTTTTTGCAACTCGCCTCTCCCGAAGCCATACCTTCTTGCATAGCCTTAACAAACCTGTAGAACCGACTTGCCATCTTTTCCGGAATCGGACCGTGATCAGCCCTATTTATTTAAAAAAAAAACCCAAATTAATCATTCAACCGTTTAAGAGATCCAGAGACCAAAAAGGCATGAGAACTGACGTCAATTTCCTCATGAAAATGTCACTGATGGGCTTGAACTTCTCTGCATCCGTGAAAATGTCACAAATGATCCTCTGCTGACAAATGTCTTCGTCAATCTGAAATAGAGCATTTAAAAAAAACGGGGCTGATTTTTGAGATTGAGGAGAAAATAATTTAGAAGGTTAAAACACTTAAAACTGGTTCTGTGATCCAGATTTGATAACAAGTAGTCATCGGGTATAGACTAGAGATTGTTATTTAAAGAGTTGCTTTCAGGCTTGATTAAGCGTCCTTTGTGTCAAGAAGCGGAGAGCGAGAGAGAGAGAGTCAGAATTATAATAATAATAATAAAAATATAATAGATACAGCCTGGAACGATGGTAGCGTGGGGAATGTATAAACAATGAGTTGTGGCGTAGGATTAGATCAAGATCGTAAGGTTGATGATGATCATGAAAATGAAGAAGATGATGAGGGATATTTCTTTGTGCCTCTTGTCCGTCTCAGACACAGACATGAAAGGGACCCTTGGCAGAGAAAAACTGCCTCTTCAGTCTCAACCACAGAACATGCATCAAGGGCCCTTCGTGCTCAACAAGTTCAAAGTTATTTGGATCCAGCTTTACATCTTAGGTCATTGCCCTCTCTTTAAAAAATCAATGATATCTTCCAACTCTCCTAGCTCCTTCAAGGTCTCTCTGACTTGAAGGCTCCTTCTTTACAAACAACTGTCAAGTAGGCCCTTACAAATCATCAACCTCACCTCCGTCCTACCTGGAAAACCCGGGTCGGGATTTCTGAAAATGACCGGGGAGTAATAAAATGTATCGCATTCTTCATCTGTGAGCTCCCTATGGTCTTGTACTACGCATTTAATTCTAATTGTTTCGAATTTCAAACATAAGTCTACCTGCATTCAAGGATTGATTTCAGGTTCAAGGGCATTTAAATAGCCAGTGGAAGATTTTTTTTGAACGAATCTTATTAGGGATTATTATTATCGCCGAGATTTGTGTGTGGAAGGTATATAAAGAGGAAACTGGAGGGATGATAGCCCTTGAAACACGATCATGGAAAAGAAGAACCTGGATGAGATTATGGCATACCATAAAAAGAGGGTGGTCTTCCAGTCAACTTTGTATGCATGCATCTCATTGTTAGAAAGAAGATCTGAGGACCGTGTATACAAAAGGGTCAATTCAGGGTCAAGTAGCCAGTCCTTATTTACTCCTATGATGTGGACTCTGTTTTTATACCCATGTGCCCTTCACTCTCTGATTACTTTTTTTGTGTCATTTATAGTCCCTTCCACCTCCAGCTGGATCCTAACTCATCCTTCAACTAAACACCCAACTTTAGAACATTTTATATCCCTAATTTATTCAATCTCCCGTCTTAAAAAGTTATTTTCTTCCTATATCAACCATCTATATCTATTTACTAAACTCAAGGGGCCAGGTACTTCTCTCATTCTTCTATTCTGAGCCTTTGGAAGTCAGGTATGATCTGTGTTTTTTCAAGATTTCGGAAGTTACCTGATACATATTTTGTACTAAGGTATGATCCGGGCTGAGCCTACTCCTCTAAATTCGTTCGTCTTATTATTTCTTTCGTTTTATGAGGGACTCGTTCGATGATAAATTCTAGTGCGACAAAAATAAAAACGTATCCTCCAGGACGGACTAATATATATTTATATGACGGGCTGGAGTTTCAGGCCTGGAATGGCTGTCAACTAATAATAATCCCGTAACTATGAAGTAATAATGACTGCCCGCCCAGGAGTGAGTTAGAGTTTACAGAAAGGCCGGGGAAAAGTTCGAGAACTGTGGCACGTACCTCAAGGATCGTAAAGTAGGTAAGCATTTTGCTCAACTCGACGGCATATGCGGGCTCGTCATAAGAGTCGATTGGAAGGATGTCTTCCGTCGTCAGATTTGCCATCAGATCATTCTCACCGGATATAGAGCGACTGAATCTTCTGGAAGTCTTGAGGTTGAATGTCGGCAGGGCAAATGACAGGGGCAAGGTAATCAGGAGTCCTATTTGTCAAACGAAAATGAGTTTTAGTTCCAAGAAAAGCGACCCTTCCTCTCTGATGTAACCTAAGGTCGGCTAAGGTAGGTATTACAGATTTGAAAAAGAGATCCCAAGCCTTGAATTATAAAATTTGTCGGGATTTCAAGAATTGAAAGGGGGGAAACTTTGCAATACTGCCCTGAAAGACGAAAACTCCGAGCTTGTAATGACAGAGAGGTTATGACAAGGAATGGGTTGGATAAAATCCTCACGGGTCGTTTATAAAATCTTGAACGGGGGATTAAAGGAATTAGATATGCAATGGATTGTAAAGATATTAAAATGTAGGAGAGACAGTTAAATAAAAATGTGAGGTGAATGGGAATTTATTATTGAATGGATGATGGAATAAGGATTGAATTAATTATAGCATACCAATATCAACAGGGGACTGGGTGTTGAAATAGATGAACCGCTTCTGTCGAGAATGCACTTCTTCCGCATGGTGGTTGTCACCCTCGTCAGAGCGACAGGTATTTGCAAGGAGAAGAACCACAGAGACGACTGCGAAGACTAGGAAATTCCCTTTTCATATTGAAAAAAACAAGAGGATTTTTATTGAAATTAAAGGCCAGAGTCCGCCGTGGGACAAGAGGGATAACTGATGGGTGCTAATCAAATCGGAAATTCATACCTTGGTTGGAGCTGGCCATTGTATAGTTGGATAGTTTCACGCAACTTTGGAGTGGCTTTGAAATTTGAAGTAAAGTTTTCAAAATTTCGAAACTATAGCTTTTAAGTTTTGAGTTGTGGGATTGGAGAGGAACTGCGTAGAGAAATGTCACCGAAGAACTAGACGATGGTCTGACTGGGGATGAGAGGATTTATAAGGTGGCTAAAGTTTGTTTTAATCCCAAAAAGTGGAGAAAAAACAGTCAAATTTTGATTTTCAAACATTGTGAAGTTCAAATGTTGACATTTAGCACTTGGAGTTGGTGATTACACAGTGGAGTTGTGAATTTGAGGCCGGTTCCTTGGAGCAAAAAGTTTATAGAGGACTTGGAACCAGTGGACGGGATCAGTTACAGTAGGACCCATAGTGGCTCGTATAAGTGTAAAGGGGTAGCACAAGTATGCAAAATTTCTCATTATCTAGTTTACTCTTAAGTCTCTTGGGAAATGTCATTTTTGAATTCCTCGTCTGATGATGACGTGGTGGTTCATTCCCAGATCCCCAAAAATTATAAAAATGTATACATCTATGTATAGTCGTATCTTATGTCGGTCACTGTAGATTCTCAATCCTCTGTGATCACTTTGCTGAAGGAGTTGGGAAGAGCTTTTTTGTTTGACCACAACTGGCACTTGGTGATAGATAACCCATCTCAACAAACACTGTTTCAGCAAATGTCTGGGATTAAGTAAGGAGCTTTTTGAAACAACGGACAGGTTTGAAAATGAAATAAAGCGGATTCTATTACGTGGAGTGCTAAGTCAACTAATTAACACAGAGAACTGATGAACGCATAGGTAATGAGGATGGAGAGCAGTTACTCAATAGAGTTATTATACGAGCAGATGAGATGGATTCCACACACTCGGTCCCATGGGTTTATTAACCTTATTTGAATTCTCCATTTAACTTCCCTTCGGATGCAAAATCCCTGTCTATCCCAAAGATATCGTTCCCACTCTCCTCTTTCAAGTATATTATGCAAAATAATCCTAATACATAACATGATCACCTACGTCAAGCACCAGAACCAACTTGGTCTACTTATATCGAATCGCCAATCCTTACGGGAATCATACTCCTCCGTCCATCCATTAAAAATCTTGCCACATATCAGCATCCCATTAACATATGGGCTTGACCCATTTTTAACCCTTTCTTATATTCCCTGGGGTGAGTTGTTGAATTTCACCGATTAATACTGACTAGCTCGATCGGGAGCAGTTGGTGGTCATGGCGGTGGTCATGGCGGTGGTCATGGCGGCAGTCATCCAATCTGGCCAATGACCACTGGACACCCTTCATTGAGTTTACGTAGTTCTTCAAAACATTAAACTGTTTTATTGTTTACGCGTTAGATTTGTCACATCATTTGACCCTATAGGTTCTATTGATTTGTCTGATGAAGTTCCTTAGCTTCTTCACGGGTTTACTGAACTTCTGGAGACAATTACTGGCTAGGAATTCGTCGGTGGCCCCTGCACTGCAAAGAATTTTGAGGGATGGAAAATGCCAACAAAAAACCATTGTCATGCAGTTGTGAATTTGCCAGGGAGGTATTAGCAATTATCATAAATATATCATACGAACTTTTAATCGATTCATGCTAATTCATCTTCATTACCTGATACGATGGCGGATACTTCCAGTGGCAGTCGGAAACATAATCATCTCTCGTAAAATAAGTTGGACGTATAAAACGTAATCGGCGATTCTTGAACAGCCTCGTATAGGTTGTACGTGTAAGGATCCTTTTTTAAATCTAAATTACAAAAAAAATCGCTTATACCATATTGTACTAATTTATACCGGCACCCGTTAGGAGATCACAGTCCATTGTAAATTGGAAACAACGTAACTGCATTTATGTGTACCTAGTTTGCAATTTTAATTTAACAAGCTAACTAGCTATGGAAATGATTTCAAAGAAAACGGGAAGCTATCTGTAATGACATTTTTGGACCAACTAGAATTCCAGTATTTTATAATGCCTTTATGACAAGCCACCAGAATTGTCTTCAATACTTTGAAACCTTGAAAATAATTCGATTGTATACGCTAGTTCAAGCAAGTCATTGTTTTCAAAATTGGATTAAAAGCACAAAATATTTAATAGCCTTATGCTATTAAATCTCACATTAGTGTTAGTGCTTGCTCTCAAGTTTTTTTAAATTCAAAGTAATCAAGCAGACAGATTGAGAGGTTGGCAGTACTCATATCATCTTTAGTACTAAACTGTATATTCTATTATATATAAAGATTAAAATCCAATAGCTGAGTGTGCTCCTAGTTCCAGACAAGTCCAGTTACTTCTAGTTAATTATAATTTTACGTGATAATGTAGTTCATTTAGTTTGCTCTGACTACTCAAAGATTTTGGTCAACTTAGCTCAGCCAGTTCATTCCAGCTTTTGATTTTTTAAATTATTCGTCGAGTCAGAGATATTTGTGATTCATTCGTTTAAAGTGCTAGTATTATTTTTTTTAAACTACTTCGAGTCAAGGATTTATGTATTGGTGATAAGTTTTCTGGTAACCCTTTTGTGACAGGGAAAAGTCCTCCATATTTTGACCAACCCAACTTTAAAAAACTGCCTCAATAAGTTTGACTGGACAGATTTTGAAAATGAATACTCACATAATAATGTAAACATGTAATGATTTTTATTGTTTTACAGACATGATTTGATTTAACACTTGCAAAAACGTTGTCAATAATAAACTATGTACATGCAAGCATTTGTTCCTTGCTTTCATGGCAGACTTTTTGAGGTACGAGGTCAGCCGGAGAATTTGAAGTAGTCTTTGGAAATACAATAAATCTATCCGTGTTGGAAATCATCAATAACAGGAGGTACTGGCTTCTATCTCTCCCTCTCTCTCTCTCTAACTAAACACTCAAGAAGAGTATTGGATTTTTGAATAAGTTATCAGTAGTACAAAAGCTTCATATATATTAATTTCCGCAAACTCTTTGGCTCGATCTGCTGTATCGAGTTGGACTAATTGACTACTTGCATCCATATCAGTGCATTGATACAATAGTTGAGTGAATTTTTTTTTAAAGTTACAAAAAACAATCAACGACATATAATCACGTTCTAATACATTCGTTCACACCTTACCACCTACTAATATTAACTTACAAGTACATGTCAATGGAATGAAATATTTACAATCTAGTTTGCCTTAATTAATCTTAATCTAGTCACGTGTTAGGCATAGCTCTTCCGTTTGGCTCAGTTACAATAAATTCTTCATAAATAGAGTACGTATGTTCAATGTCGGTGTATCTTAATATTTTTTAATTAAAGTATCGAAAGCTGGACGGGATTTACAGGAGTTTGGAGGAGTCAGCTTAAAAATTTAATTTAATGCTGTCAATCTTGTGGCCCATGAGATGACGTTGGATCAGAGAGCGAAATACAATGCAAACCAATGTACATAACTAATGGGACCGTCTCTGTACAAGTCATACTGATTACCGCTTCGGATTCTTTTCTGTCCTTTGATTCATTAATTATCTTCTGTCCTCCAGTCAGTTAAATTATGTCAAATCCCCAAGTTCATGGGGTTTCAATAGCAAGGTCACAAGTACAAATCCCCATTCAATCTACAATATTTGTTACAGTTAAAGTGGTCACATAAATAGATTTCCATTAGCAAACTCCAAGCTAGGGCTTGTGTTTTTAAGTTTCCGTCAACCTTTCGTAATTAGCTGTCTTACTATACATGCCTTCCTAATTAATGATGAACATGATTCCAATCAAAACTACAACTAATACAATGGAACAATACTTGTAGCTTTAATTGCCATAGTCACTATAGGAGGAACTATCTAAATTGGCTCTAGATCCTGGATTTAAAAGTTAGTTAACTCAAAGCGTCAGTTATTGTCAAAAACGTAGTCTAATTGATTGATAAAATCTATCGTCCTCAACTCTCGTCCGTTAATAAAACATATAAAATAGTTACAGCCACTTTAAGTTTGTTTTTGGTCGGGACATATGAATATGGTCAATGTTTACTGTCAATTCTTGAGGGAGGGACCTAAGGAGACTATACTGCCAAAATAATAATATCATTTATTCACTTTGCTGTCTATAATATTGGAAGTCGTTTGTAATCAACTCCCGTCAGCAAGACCTCATCCTGACTCTTCCGCTCCCATGAGCTCCGAAAGCTGGTTGAATGTTGTAATCTAAAATAAATATGAAAATTTTTTTAATTAAAATTACTCAATTTTAAGGTTACAACTTCTTGATTATTTCAGTTGCTAGATACCATCGGTAGATTGGAGACCGAGTCAGTATCACTGGAGCACTTGGGGTACATTTCCATACAGTTAGCTGCTCCCTGGCCATCCTTTGCTGCCTTCATGTACTTGAAGTACCTGAGGACCTTGTGGGATGAGGTCACCGGACGCTTAAGCTCACTTTGGTTTCTATATAATCAAGAGAAACATAAAATGGATTAGAGAACATTTCGGGAATGACAAGAGTAACGGGATATGGAATACATTTTATGCAACAAACACCGGTGATCGTTATGTTGACCTTCATTATATAAATTTAACTGAGATAATTTTATGTTCGTCAGTAACGACGGATAAGGAATCCGTCCTTTATGCAAACAAAATACCAAGAGCCTTTAAAGTCCTTCAACATCCAAGCATCTAACGCCTGAATGAATGAAAGGGACTCCCACGTACTTTTTAAAGACGAACTAAAAGCTTTTTCAAATTGAATCGCAGTGTAAAAAAGTCAAACCCTTTATTGTTCCTTGTAGAAGCTTTATGACTACTTGTGTACAAGCTGGGAGTCACTCCAATGTCATATCATCATCAGATAAGTATTTGAGAAAAAAAAATCCAGAAACATTGAATGAAATAAAAGAATACGGTGCTACTAGGTAGGACATAGGGACACTAGGTGACTTGAACTTGAGATTGAAAACGTCGAGATAGTTTTCAGGGCATGGGCTTAATTCAGTGATTTACGAAGAAGTAACCTCATGAAAGACCAACATGGATTACCATATAATGAGCAATGGGGTCAGGTAGGTAAGGATGGCATTTATTAAATTTTTGGTTAAGATAAGTTAAGAGTCCCTCGTCATAATGGAGAGAGGAGTGAGGAATTATATAAACGCTAGGGGTTTTCAATGCTAAATGTGACACTTAAGATTAGTACAGTGCGGATGCTCAAGTGTCGGGCATTTTATTATGCAGCTTGATTCTTGCAATGTAGCAAAGTTTTTATCCTCATGCCATGTCACCAAAAAGATCTCAACTCATGTTATCACATAGTATATCACAAATTAAGGGGAAAAAAGCGTTAACATTTTTTCCCTGCATTGTGTCAAATGCCGACTTGATGATACTCATCAGGGACTTTACGTTACAGGTAGAGGATGGGAAATGAGACTGAGTCATCATGCAATCTGATTGCCCTAATCATCATCATAATCTCCGACTATTTATACTCCACTTCTCTCTACTATCATGGTCAGCATCACTGACATGCTGAAAATCCCACTTGCTCATTAAAAATAGTGTTTTAAAGCCAAATTCATGTTCTTAATTATGTGTATTTTGTGCATGACGATAAAACAGAACTTGGTCTTCAATCTTGACCAGTACATGCATCATAATATTATGTAGGAAATATTTTATCTCATTCCACTACGGTTACAACACGTCTTATAAACATTAGTGGAATCCTCTTAAGATTTCTAGATGCTGACTTATAATAATCTTCATCAAATGCCGACCTATGAATAACTCAGAGGGTATAAAACTTTTATCCTAATCTCTGTGTCCTGCAAATGGATGAAATAAAATTTTAACAACAGGGTTCATTTTTTACCCAGAAAATATTTTCGTGATCGAGAAATTTGGCGAAGATTTATAATGTTTAGCAAACCCTTTTAAAATTAATCACATGCAATAATTTTTTTTAAATCAATTTTTATGTCAATCGTATCGAAAACTACAAAATGTCCCAGTCTAATTAAAAGTGGATTGCATTAATGATATCGAACATGATCATTTCCATTTGAAGTGTAATTGTAACTCATGTATATGCATTTAACAGACGACGATGAAAACTTGCAAACATCGCATGCCTCTAATTTGTTTGTTTTGAATAACTGGTTTGCTCTAATTGAACTCTGAGTGATTGTATGCATTTAAAATAATCCTAATTTGTCCCAAACTCTTGTTCTCCATCGTTTGGTTTTAATTATACTTGTAATTCTGCATTAAGTGGTTCGTGTGTGCATAAAATGATTGAATACAAAACATCTACAAGACAAGCAAATCCAGAATCATTCACAAGACTGTTCTCAATAATTTCGAATCCAATCCAGTTTTAAGCATAATTCTACAACAAAACTCCCAAATATTTTTAGACTCATATATTCCTGAATTTTACTATTTGCCTCACGAATTGCTCGGTCCAATTTCCAAATGATTAAAAAACATCACAACTAAGTATCTGGTACACGCCACTAGTCTTGCAAGGCGTTACTCTCAAATAAGTTGCATATCATTTTAAAACAAGACATTTTGGTGTAAAATTTGCATCCAATAGCGTGATTCAAATGATTATTCCGAGAAAGTGTCATTCGGCACAGATTGATCCCGTATTTATGTCAAACATACCTGTACTAATCGAATTTAACATGCAACACAGTGATACTGTTTAAAAAAAAGTGTCTTTGCCATGTTTGAAAGTTCACCATGGTCCCAAAGAGGATCATTAAATCTTTTTGAAAAATAGACTCGTTTCCAAGTGGCTCAAAAAAGGCGTAGATTAGAATTTTGACTACTTACTTGGATAACTGAGCGGATAGAAGATTGGAATATGGAGCATATTTGACTGGGAACTTGTAAATGGAGCACACCGCCCGTTCCCGACATCCTTCGTCATGGTATCCAAGATGAGTGAAGATGGAATCAATCCGAGAGAGCAAAGGGCTGTAGAACGGGTCATAGTTCTCCACTTCCGCTTGTAATCCAGTTGAAGGGATGTAGTTAAAACCATCATCTGGGGCTGACTTTACATTCTGGTTATTTTGAGACTCTGAGATTACGGAGCCTCCACCTGTAACAGCATATCCTCCGCCTCCACTAGAATCGTCCGGTGGAGCGGTTAGCAAGGATTTATAATGCTGCCTCATTCGCCCTTCTTCCAGGGACGACTTGTACATACTGGAAGGCCCACTTAGACTCTGAAGAATCGGGTTGAGTTGACTGAACTGTAACTTCTGGTCATGGTTATTGTATCCGTATCCATAGCCAGAGCCACCCGTCCCCCCGAATTGGGGATGTGGTTCTTTTTCATATTGATTGTGTCCTTGGGGTGGCTCGTACCCTTCAATTGCTGCAGGGGCAGCGGACTCCCAGGGTTCTGGACCGTGACTACCACCACCGTATCCCAGCATCTTCATCATGTCCCAGGGACTGCCACTGTCTTTGAAAAATAAGTTGTAGACCATCCACTTCAGTCCAAAGAGGAAGGGGGCGAATAAACTTTTGATTACAAGGAGGACCATCCCCGTTCCTATTCCAGCAAGGAAACTTGGTCCCGTTGAAATGGCAACTTCTGCAAGGACAAGGGAAAAAAAATTGACATTATCATCTCAAGATCTCTGACACATTTGACGAGCTGTTGGTACTACATTTCCTTTTTGGTCGCATAAAACTCTTGAAGGATGTGCGTGTGGAATTTCTGATTTGGGCTCAAGATGTGAGAATGGCAAGGAATAAACGAGCTTACGTACTAAGGCAGTAGCTCATATAGATTTAATTTAAGAGATTCAAAGATATTCCTTGATACTTTGGGGCAGAGAGTCTGAAGCGGATTTTATTTAAATGACGAGCAACAGAATTGCTAACGGGGGCCTCATCATTTATTCCTTGTGAGTTTCTCTAATCCCCGTAATCTAAAATCCATCTTGGTCTAGAATTTAAACTTGGCTAGGCATAGGTCAGCCTTTACAGAGTTCCTTTGACCCTTGCATCATATTATCTTCAAATTACAACAGGGCAATTAATTTAACATCACTCTAATTTTCTTCTATTATATAAAGCAAAATTTGCTCATTACTTTTGCAATACTAAACTGAAAAACAAATGGTTATTAACTAATACCGCAAGTTTTAACAAATTAGCTATGAACTCGAGGGTTTCTAGATCAAATTCATTATCACTCTAAGCTAGCATCTTGAATCTGCTAGAATAGCTACAAGTATACGACCCTAAAATTACAGACGCTCATCACGCCCACGTAATATTAATTGTTTACTAGACTGGAACTCGAGTATGTTTTAAATCAGATTCTCCTAATAAAACGGCCCCTACCGCATCTAGTCAATTCTAGTCTATCGTGAAAACTTGGTAGTAGCAATTAGCTGAGGCTTGTAGTAGCTAGATTCAATTACCATAGCTTACTCTAGTTAATTCACGCTTCTGCTAGCCCAAGTGAAGCTTTTAAAAAGTTCTGAATTATAAAACAGAAAAACCAAGGTGTCTTAAATCCCACGAGAATTAACTCCACTCTAACTCTTTGCTGCTTTCAGTTCCGGGAAGTTTTGCCAATAAATAGAATCTTTTTAAAGCGTTAAAAGCTTTAGAATTTGTATTTGCGGCCACAGAGGTCGATAATACTTTGGGGAGGATTGCTATTGCATTTTCTGAATATTGAGGCTATGTTATTCAAATGGCTACTGATGGGTAAAGTCGCAAAAACAACTCGGACAGGGTAGAATGAGGTATGTCTTGTCAGTCTTCCTGGTGGAGTGGTCAAGTCATTCAATACTTGGCTATCCCTCTAGGGTTCGTATCCCGTCTGGATCCG
>JAQFYM010000202.1:0-99843 GCA_034694785.1 Agrenia bidenticulata | reverse complement strand
GAATTGTTGTTTTTTGTGGCGAATTCAAAGAAAGGGAAAAAAATTAAATATGGGGCGAAACTAAATTTTTTATGGACGGGCGGTTAAATGCAACCCATCTTTAAAGTGTATTCCACTTCGCTCTAAAAATTCCATGTATTAAATAACTCTAACACTTATAAAATGATTCTTTTATTATGTACCCCTTATTTTATTTCAATCTAGATTGGTCTAAATACTCTAAATAATCAATAACAACTTCCAAAGATCATCCAAGTTTTTAATTGGTTGATTCAATAGCAACCATCTAAATAGATGCTTTGAGAAGGGTTTTAAGTAATGGAATGTGTCCGTGTCCCCATGATACATGCAAAACAGATACAGGAATATTTAGGCCTCTACCCCGTCAAACCTTGAAGTTAAGTGAACTGGATTAAAAGTTTAAAAGAAGTTGAATATGTTTTTAATTTATAAATGCCATCTTAAACTTAATCCATAGAACAGTAATGCTGTAATCTTAAGTGATATTTGTTTCTTGTACTTGTTTCTACTTCTAGTATCTGTCTCACACAAATAAGGAGAATGAGAGTTCTTTTCATGGAAAAGGGGAGCTCATCATGGACTCGCATCATATACAATCTTCCAGCGTAGGGATCGCCATCGAAAACAATGCCAAGGGATAGAAACTTGAAGATAGAATAGACCCGATTTTACGGCTCTTGTACTGGAATAGGTACCTGTCCTGAATTCTTGCTATCTCTATTCTCTGCCATGACTTCATGACTGTTGTTCTAATGTTGTATCTAATTCCATGGTTCTAGTTGTTCTAGTACTTGTGTCTAGTTTTGCGTGCCGTAGCGACGGTGCTTGGGTTTTCAAGTATTAGATTTCAAATGTGTATCAGTCTGATATACATTGAACGAAATGGATGGACACTGGCTGACGCAGTTGTAGAACTCGAACTTCGGATTTGGGCTGCGTCGCGTACATTAAGGAGACAGAACAGAACCACTACTGCATCTTTTTTGCTCCCTTCCAACTTCCAGCCGAATACAGTCTATAGTCTGGGTTTCATACGGGATAAAATCTACAGCGAAAGACTCCTAAGACTATTTTTTGTAGATGAACGGAAAGGGTTATATAATCTTATAATAGCCAGGCATGATATTGGATTCGAGTACTTGTACTAGTGGTGCACAAGAGAATTTTTTCATTATTATTTAGAATCACGATTTGCAACCGTGTGATCCACACTGTAGACCTGTACCATTACTACTACTGAAAGTGAACCTATCCCCAAACTTAAATTCTTGCAGGCACGAGAGTAAGGGTTATTAAAGTGCAAAATTGTTACAGTATACACCACACCTCATCCCTGGTATATAGAGGATTTCTTATTCATCGGAAGCCAGGAACTTTTCTCCATTTAATTCTCCTATAATCCATCCACACTCCACACTCTGTTAGTGCTCGTTGAGTGCAGATTGTATTAACTATTAAGTAGGCTATTGCCGAAAGAGGTCGGAGAGGGAAGCATTGTTTGTTAATTGTTGGGTGTGTACCTGTGGGATAGACCAATCGATCAATCTACTTAACTACTGACAAAAATTCCATCGAAATCTTTACATTTGACCCAGTCAATATCAACTTAATAGAAATGGCGGAATCAAATAATAAAAAACCCTACGCTCCCGTAAGGGGTCCTAGCCAGGGTGGATTTAAGGAATTCATGTACAACTCGGAAACGGGGGCTGTGATGGGCAGAACTGGGTCCTCATGGGCTAAGATTATCATCTTCTACATCATCTTCTTTGCTGGGTTAGCAGCATTCTTCCTGCTCAATTTCTACATCTTCTACCTGACTTTGAACATGGATGCCCCAAAATATCTTATGGGAGAAAGTTTGATTGGAACAAATCCAGGAGTGGGATTCCGACCCATGCCTGACCCTGATACCAGCGCTGATTCCACCCTCATTTGGTTCAAGCGGGGCAACAATCCCACCGACTATAACTTCTGGACCAAGCAGTTGGAGAAATTTGTTGATGAAATTGAGACGGGGAAATCGAATGACGGGAGTCAATACCTCCAGTCTTGCACTCTTGAGAATGGTAATCGGGCCAATTCGTTGAAAGCCTGTCAGGTTGACATAAATAAATTCCAAAGTTGTAACAAGAACAATCAGTTTGGATACAAACTTGGCGAGCCATGCATTCTCATCAAGATCAACAAGATTTACGGATGGACCCCTCAACCATACGGGATCGATGATAATAACCGATTCAGTCAACAGCAGCTAGTTGAAGACTTGGACAAGGAGATCCGTGACAAAGGAATGACCGCAGACCTGAAAAACTACATCTTGAACGTGACAGGCAACTACAAGGACGAGACGGTCCTCCGAAGGGTGTTGGAAACCGTTTGGATCTCATGTGATGGAGAAAATGTTGCCGATATGGAAAATGTTGGACCGATCGAATACTACCCCATGAGAGGTATTGCTGGATTTTATTTCCCCTTCAAGAAGCAGCAGGGATACCAGTCCCCTTTCATCTTTGTCCAGCTCAAGCGTCCTATGCCTGGAGTGCTGATCAACGTGGAGTGCAAAGCATACGCCAAGAATGTCACCCCTGATAAGATGATGCGACTTGCCTCAACCCACTTCGAGATCCTTATCGATTAATGCAGCCAGGTACGATATATCTAGCATAAACTTAGAACTATGAGGACGCAAGCAAGTACTTTACCACCTATTAGATTGCTGTTTCATCGACCATTTACGGTGACTTGAATTTGACACGTAATTTATTTCTTAAGACTACATGCATGTACTGTAACATTTAAGAGAAATTATCCAGGAAGAGTTAATTTATTATTCCCAGCCCCGATGGATTCACCAATTCTTACTAGACTATCTAACTCATAGTGTAGGAATAAGACAAACTCCTACGGAAAATATTTACCAAGACACCAATGTCCATCGCTCAAGTCAGGCTTCACGATTAAGTATATAAGGGCCTAGATATATTACAATACAACCTTAATTAGGTACAGGAAATTTTATCAATTGATAAGCAAACCTCTGTGTTACTTGGACAAGGTATGACTATGACGGAATGACGCTGACCACCGGAACTAGGACTGTCCAACAATGAAGAGGATAATTGTTCCATTCTCCATTTTATTTATGTAGTGGTTCTTATGCTTTTTTTCAAAATTAAGCATAATTTTAAAATGTTCATCGTATCAGATCGCAATTTACAGGGGAGTTGAAGAGGAGGGTGTGTACCTAAAGCGTAAGTTTATGAAACCGATGGTGTCAAATGATCTAATATGACGTACAAAGAGGTGCAGGCACTTAAGTATTGAACCGGAGTGTATTTAGAAAATCCTGAGATCTGAATTCGATCTGATATTCAGTAACATTGTATTATACTGAGCTGTTAGTTTGTTGCTATTCATTGTGTCTTTTTAAATATGTAGTTGATATTACTAAGGGGTAGATCTGAAGAAGAGATTTATTGCAAAACTAGCGTTAAGTTTCACTGTCCCACCCAAACCCAGCAGCGTATTCAAAGCACAGTTATAGTGTCGTCCTGTTTTGTAACAACTATAAGATAGTGAAAATAGAAGTTGTGATTGCTTATTGTGTTCAAAATTTAATTGATGGTTCTTCTAGTTCGGAATCGAATTTAATTAAACTATTAAACTGTTTAGAATATTTAAACTGTAGCGTCTTGTCACATACCTACATACTTACATGGTATACTGTTATTCTATTATTATCAGGTGTGGATTTAATTAAGTCATGGTGTGTGTCGGGAAAAGAATCTTACAATATTACAAGAAGTGTGAACTTATGTGAAGTCATTTAGACAAGAACTTGTACCTAGCCGACCTTTTAGCAACAGTACCTTTACCTTTAACAAAACATTTTGTCTTTGGAATAGTCGGGTACTTTAAGTATTTAAAATAATAACTATCAGGATTATCAAAGGGTTGTGGATTCTAAGGAACCAAAATGAGAATGCTATTACATACAACTGCAAGCTAATCGTTTGTAGTTTAAAGGTGCGATGAGGACAGAAGAATGTGGCTTTATAAAACCTAAGATTGTACGACGTGTCTCCGACGAGAAATCTATTTCAAATCCAAGCGAAATAACTTAGCCTTCAGTACTTGACAACCCAAATATATGTGTGTCCAGCCTGAAGCGATGATATGGAATTTAATCAAAATGGTTCTTAACTTAACATAATGTAATTGATGATCAGAAAATGTGAAGG
The DNA here is from genome assembly GCA_034694785.1 of Agrenia bidenticulata. Classification (NCBI taxonomy): domain Eukaryota; kingdom Metazoa; phylum Arthropoda; class Collembola; order Entomobryomorpha; family Isotomidae; genus Agrenia; species Agrenia bidenticulata. The sequence continues at coordinate 95,578 of JAQFYM010000202.1, read as the reverse complement.
AATCAATCTCTAAATTATGATTTATAAACTGCTTGGTTGTAACTTATAGTATTTAGTATAAATAAGCAATATTGAATATTGATATTTGAAGTTGAGGTCATATAGGTGAAGAAAATATTTAATGATAGTGAACCTTAGTTTATCTCCAGCACGTGTAATAACAACTAGAGTTAACCTTCTGTATTACATAATGTAGATGAAAAGTTAGTGTTTCCAGTTTAATCCTTGCTTTTTTCAGTTTTCAATTGTCCTCTTGACGCTCAGTCCCGAATCTCAGCAATCAAGCTTAAGTTAGATATTATTATTATATTCTCAAGAGTAATAAAACATTGTGTAAAACCATCTGTATTTCGAGGGATGTCTGTCTGATTTATCTGTTCTTAATAAATCAGAAGTTTGTAATAGAGGAGAAGGGGTATAATATATAAGAAGAACTATGAAAATTGAGATAATCCTCTTAATTCCCAACGGGGTCAAAGGACAACTCTCTCATTGCCATGTCTGTACAAAGACGAATTGCGAAAAACTGCCAAGTCTTAATACAAGTAGATTATTACAAGATCTTAAAAATGTCATCCTTTCCTCTAGACCTCTACCTCCCCCACCTTATTTAAGTATTTTAAATTTAATTGGTTTTTAACAACTGTATGATTACTAATATGATGTCATAATAATTTAGTCGAATCAATTACATGCTAGCTACATAGTGAAGAAAAAAATATGACAGGAAATAGTTGCAAAACATTTGAGATCTTTTAAATTGACGTAGACGGTAATACTTATAGAGTTTCGAGATTTGCATTTAAGCCACACAAGTTTATAGTTGATAAGATTTACGTCAAAGGCTAACTAATTAGTTGCACACTTTCATGTAATAAAATTGAATCAATTGGTTTGAAAAATTTATAGCTCTTCATTACTTAACCATTCGGTGGAAAGAGAATCAAGATGAATCAAAAATGAGTTTGTTTAATGAATTAAATAAATTATAAGTTCTAAATTCTCAAAATTGATCCTAACTAATACAAATCATGTCAGTTGTCTATTGTAGTACTCTTTGTGAATAAAAATTTCCCTGTATTCGTTTATTGATTCTGAATACGACTACATTTATTTACACTGCGAGGAGATGATCCAATGTTTAAGCATACATGTCATTTGAGACCGCGTGTCAGTGTTGTTACTGTTGTATTTCAATGCAGGGAAAGCATACGCTAGGGAAATATTACTTTTGCACTCGTGAAGATAATAATGTTCTTGGTCGATAACAAGATAATTGCATTACTTGATCCAGACTGTCAAAGTGTCATGTCAACTTTATTCCTGTTACTGAGTAGACAACAAACAACACAAGCTTTGGAGTTGAAGTTCTGAGCCGCTGGAAACAAACATTTGTAGGATTATCGATTAGTGTCGCAATAAGTAGAGTTATGAATGTTATGATGATGCATACTGATAACAGTATGTCATTCATAATGCCTCTCTAACTTGGTATCCGCATGTAACTAGCATATAAATGTTATTAGAAATGGCGTCAACCAGGAAGCAGATCAATTAGTAACTTGAAATGTTCGGACTGTTAATTCAGATCATTACATTACAAGCGTTGTGTTGTCGATTTCGTCCATGGTGTCAGCGGTAGGTATTTCAAAGTTGAGGATTATGAATCCTAGAAATTAGAATAGGCGGAAGAGTTGAGTTTAAGGAAAAAAGAAACAAATAGAATGACGTGTTCAAGGTTTATACACCTTGTGTGCATAGGTTTCGCCCGAGAGCATTACTTAATTGTAAAAATCGATCAATAAATGACGTCAATCTTCCATAAAACAACATATAATCTTACTTGTTAATATTCTTACTCACTAACGCATTTAATAATCAAGCTGAATACTAGCTTCTCCACTAATCACCCTTAAAAACACCATTCGCATGTATAATTTAAAGATTGCACAAATAGTGAAAAGAGAGACTGTTAAAAATACACGAAACCAAAAGGTATTGCGCAACTGATCAGTTGGATTTATTCAAAATTAAACAAAGTGAAGTATAATTCTGCTTGCAAAAGTAGATATTTAGTACATTAATGACTCGATAACATGCGACAGTTTTATTCTTAGCTATTGCGATGCATCAAAAGTGAAGACTCATTTGCATTTATTTTGTATTTATCTTAACATAAATATATTCGAAAAGTCGGTTTGAGTCTTATTAAAACAATTCTGCTAGAAGTTTAAATGAGACTCGAGGTTATCATACCATCAATACATCATTTAGACAAACTACGGTTAAACATAAAATTAGACGAGGTAACTTAGGATAGTTGATTAAAACTACCCGGTAAAAAAGTTATAAAAGTAGGAATACAAATTAAAAGTACAGACATTCGACAATCTCTTCAAAGAGGAAGGTAAACTTTCTCATATTGTGTAACGACACCCCGGCACAATGGACATCGGCTGTCAAAATCAATTAAAGTCTTAACGCAAGACAAGCAAAGACAGACATGTTTGCATGGCATAGAAATTATTGAAACCGTAGCATCTTTGCAAATTACACACAAACCTACGGTATCTTTCCGAGGACTCCCATTAATTGAGGATCCTCCGGATCGAATGGTTTCTTCAGTTATCCGTTTGAAATTTCGTATAACTAGAAGAACCTTGCAAAGTGAAAAATACATGAACCGTATCAGCCCAGGGAGTTTTCGGAACAGTGAGATAATACTGAATTTCCAATAAACAGTGCAAATTATAATTACAACTGCGAGTCCTATGTGAGCTGAGATAGGAATAAAAGGATACGCTCGCACTGGGAGAATTGCTATTTTGTACAGCAGACTTCCAATGGCACACAGGACATTTATTGGTGCCAGTACTAGCTGAATGAAAAAGTCCTGTAGAATCTCGCCACCCCCTCTAATAATTCCAATCGTGGCATCTCCGACGAAAGTTAAGGCTTCGCAGATGTGATTCGGCACTTTAGTGTAAGCACTTATGGTATGGTAGGCTACAGCTCCCTGAGTATCATTCAATAGCTGACCGACTGAGGTGAACACATGTGTGGTGACTGATTTGAGATCCACTGCAGTGATGTAAAAGGCTGTAATAAAGTTCAAATAATCTTTCATATCACATAGTGGATAGCTAAGCTTTAACATTGGCTGTAAAATGGGAATGCCATAAATTATTCATTTTTCGAGACTTGCCTTCAAATATCATCCAGATTCCGTAGTAAATAAGAAGCAGACCCCGAACAACACTTCCACCAAAGTCCCAGAGTTCGAGTCCGATTGACATAATGATTTCTGAGAGTTGGGTGAAAAATTCCAAAACTATTCCACCCGCGATGATCATCCATTGTGTAAGCTTTTGTCCACAAAAAAAGCTAACTCCCAGAAGAAATTCGACGACATTGAAGGCCCCACTAATCAGGCTCCCAACATCTCTTAGAAATCCTGCCGAATATTCATCTATGATTGTCACCATCCTGCACGCATATCACTCGAAATTCGAATCTTGGACCGTTTCGATTGTTTCGAATAGTCTTTTGACCACTTTTCTCTTCAAATTATGATCAGAAATTACTTAGGTCCAATAATAATAAAATAATCTATTGAAAAAAACATACAAGCAGTAATTCGATGGTTGAGCTCGAGAGCACACTCACACACTCCCTTCAACCTTTTTTTTCCTTTGGTGTTTGCTTGGTCTTCTTTGGATTTTCCAATGTCTTCAATTTTTATTAGTCTTGGTCGTTTGTACACGCGTTCGGAATTGACTAGCAGAGTAGCAGGAGAAAAGTCTCTGACAAAATACAATAATTTTGATTAATTGAATACAACTCTCAAGGGCTTTTTCATAAAGTATGTCCCACAAAAAACGTTTACTGTCACGCTCAATTTCAAGTCGAATATATAATATTGACCGGATTGACCCTACGACCCATCCTTTTTTTTGCCTGAAATATTTTACCCAAAAGGACAGCCCAGTTCGAAATTTGAAAACTAAGGCGTTTGCAGAGCTAGATCTTACGGGAATGCAGCTATGCAGCCTACAAAGTTTAGGTACAGAGGATGGCCGTTAAAAATTGAATTCTCACCTTCTCACCATATACAGCGATCCAACGATATGACGCAGTAGTCCAAAGGTCGAATCTCATCGAGACATTATGTGAGGAAATGGAGGTTCTAATATAAAATCAAAATTTCATTCAAAATACAAAAGCTGAGTTCACAGGAAGTAGATGGACTTATGAAGCAGCGTGTGTAGAATCCAAGAAGATTTCTCTCCATAAAAACATTGAATGTAAAAGTTTTCAAGCTTTGCCTCCTCACTCCTCCACAAACTGCACCATATAAACAAACACGACAACAACGCAACATAACACAATCTGATATTGAGGTTGAGTTGATATTTTAACACAAGTTTACAAGGCCGGTTTTATTAATTAAAGCCATATTAAACCATTCCAAAATCGTAATAAAGTTCTTGCAATTATTTGCACACTCTTAGGTTAAGGTCGAACCAACTAAAAATAAATTCAGCAGTAGACTCTTTAGGGGAGAATTGTACTTTTAATTCTCGCATTTTGTATGTAAATATGCATGGCTTTACTGAACAAAGTTCCAATGATTATCACTTATCACAATTTTTCGCTAACTTCTTTCTGTATGATCCTGATAAACCTGAGCTCACTGGCTAAAATTATGCCAAATTTAAGTGCTTCAATTATGTAACGTCCAGAGTTCCAGAGTAATACGATTACATTCAGTAGGTCAAAGGTAGATCTTAAAAGAAACGAAATGGTCCAAATTCTCAAGTCTCCTGACATATAATTAGCAGATCATTTCATGTAATTTCAGTAAAATATACTAAAAGCGATAACATCTCTAATTAAGTCATGTACGATGCCTCATACGATACATGCGTTAAACTTATGTCACATTTGATAAGAAGTTCCGTAGCTAATGCTTCTTAATTTCCGTCGTTATATGTCTTTCTTGTAAACGTTGGTCAGAGTGTCGTTACCAGCAGTTGTATGTAGATCTGTCAAATTGGCCGAAAGGTTAACCAAATGTATACAAGCTAGAAGAAAAACCTAAAGATTCATAAGTTTACATGAAGACATCTGATATGTAGCCCTGAGATTATGAATGGACCCCAAATTACCATTTTTCTTCACTTATAATCGATACCATACGTAAAGATGTTTATAATTCATAATGTATTGATGCGCTGATGCTTTTATATGTGTCTTCACATTAAAAACTCCGCATAACACATTAGATGTGAAAGACCGATTAATTATGTACGTATTCAGAAAATGTTTTTGAGGCTGAAAATTGGATTGATTTGCGATTTTCGTATCAGAGCAATTTACGTCTTAATCTATTTTTGAATCCCATTTTAGAAGTTTGTAATTCGAAGCTGGTGATAAAAAACGAAAAATAAAAAACATGTTTTTCTAACAGATATGATGCACTCAGTTGTGAATGAATGAAGCTTTATGTGAAATAAGATACCAGCATTAATGAATCATTCATATGTGTCTGTCCATTCTGTCCTCTGCTGTCTTTGGACTAGTTTGGACTCTATAAGTACATAATCTAATTTAACGTAGCCTTTTTTCAACCTATCTCAACTATTTCGATCGATCACATTATATTCACGTGGACTGTTAACTGTGATATGCTAATTTTATAATACATTCCATAAAGGAAGCAGTTAAGCTAGTTTTTTAACTTGGTATATAACAGACCACCTTTTTCGGACTCCCTGATCAAGAATATATCCACAGACCAAATAATATTTTCCCTGTTTACTATAATACATTACACGTTAGATATTTTAGATGGATATTTATATACGAACTTCAACTTATTCCATTCGGTCCAGACTCGATTGGTATCCTCAAAAAAGAGTCTACTCGTCACTTTCATTGCTAATTGAGTCAAAGTTCCATTTTGCAACATGAGAGACAACAGGTTTTTAATTCATACTAGGATTGTGAATTGGTTCTTTCATGGACCCAGTTAAAATGCCTTGATGACTGTCTTATTGCTCTTCGAGTCGTCAGTATGTTATAGCATTTGGCTCAAAATCAGTATAAATTAGACACCCTACCCTACGTATCGTTCAATCAGTGGGCTGCATGCTATTAATTTGGTTCTTAACCTTCCTATTATAAAAATTATTTTTTTAAATTCATAAACATCTGGAAAAAGCAATTATTATAATGCCATCAAAATCAAATTCTTCAACTGAGTCGGTAATTGTACCGATTCCAAATCCTATACCCAGGACTGCTCCTGCACCAATTAAAGGGAAGAAAATGACGATCAGCGAAGTTAGTTCTTCTCCCCCTGTTAATGAAGTCCGTGGAAAAATGAAGAAATTTTGGGAACAATATGAACCAACTCCCAAGTCCATGATGTTATGTTCTGCTGCCAATGATGTCTTAGCTGCGGAAGATAGACAACAAATTCTTGAAACATGTCCGGATTTAACTGGAAAGAACGTTCTGGAACTTGGAGCTGGAATAGGGTAAAGTTTAGAATGTTTTTCAAAGAATTTTAACATAAACGAGGTCTTAAATCAAAAGGTATTTGACCCTTTCAGACGTTTCACAACTGACTTGGCCCAAATAGCGAAATCCGTCACTGCTGTCGATTTCATAGGCATTTACTCAGATCAAAATCGAGAAACGAATGGTCACTATCCCCATGTCAAGTTCGTCACTGCAGATGTTACTGAATTGGAAATTCCGCCAAATAGGTTTGTTATTAATTGTTAGAACACTGCAGTTAAAATTTCATCTTGGATAGCTTTGTATTTTCAACTTTCAACAAATTTCTTTCAGTTTCGATGTTATATTTTCAAACTGGCTGTTAATGTACCTATGTGATGAAGAGGTGGAGAAATTAACTGTGAAAATGCTATCATGGCTCAAGGAAGGGGGCTCTCTTTTTGTTCGAGAATCCTGCTTTAGACCTTCAGGTATGGCCCAGGGTTAAAATAATTTGTATTCAATTCCAATCCAATAGGACATGAAAAATATTTTTTTAAATACACATTGAAGAGGTATCATATTGAATTTCCTTTTTTAATGAATTATAGGAGATATAAAAAGAGAAACTAATCCCACATATTATCGTTCACCTCTGGAATATTTCCGTATTCTGCAGAACAGCATTTACGAAGATTACCGGAGTCGAGAGTTCTCCTTCGTGTGTGAAAGGGCCCTTTCTATTAAAGCTTACATTCGAGTAAGTACCCGTTTCGTTGTTTCTGTATTTGTAGTCAGACGGTCTGAACATTTAAACACGAAATTGCACATTGCGAATATGCATTGCATTGAGTGATGGGTGAATTGAATCGAAATGTAAAGTTGTAGTTAGATACAGTGGATTTGGATGTCTATGAATCTATTCATAGGCTTTATGATTCAGAACCATGAATATGAACCATATGAGCCAGAATTGAAACTTTTAAATTATCTACAAAACTTCAAACGATGATCGACCTTATCGGGTGGGGATCGTTAATTTTTCAAGTAAACCCAGCTCCATGTTGATTCATACGGTAGTGTAATTTTTTGTCTTAGTCGAGTTAGTACACTGCCAGTCTCATTTAGTATTGTTTTTAAGTGCTAAGGATAGTGGATTTATTTATTTAAATACTGAAACTGAGATCCGGACACTGGGCAAGTAACCTTGTGGTAAACTCGTTCTTTAATTTACCAGTTTAGTTGGCCCTGGCTAGGTTGAAAAATTTCTCCCTTTCTCCGACTAAACAGTCAACAGCACATCTTAAAAATGTTATGAATATCTTCTCAATTCCATTGCATCCTGATACGATTGCATGTAGTAAAATGTAGTTTTGTTGCTTTGAGCTTATAAGTTCAAGGCTCTTAAAGCCCATTTTTCACCGACTATATGTACGAAGGTATAGCGACATATTTTTTATTGAAATTAAACTTGAAAATTTACAATTCAATTCCTCAGAGATTTCTCGAACATGGACAAGGTCAATACATTGAAACCACCCAGTCCCAACAGCCTTGATGAGCCAGGTTTGAATAGTTTCTTTGCTATTCGTTTCCCCTAGCATATTTTTCATGATATCCTTTGGATGCAAATAATATTCTGACTAGTGAGTTTGTAGAATTAGAATATATGGTTCGATAACTTGTTCTAAAAAATAAAACTTCTTGCACGACGAAGCAAGGTGAGTTTTTTTCTCCTTTATCGATAGCAGGACTGGACGAAAAGTGGTCCTCAGGTCTAGAGACAGGACTCGTTAAACAGGGAGATTCTTTAGACCTCCCTGGACACTGGAGATACAAGATTTCTCTATTTGCATAACTAATTTACAACTTATACATAAATGCTGAGTTTTGCATGGAAACTCGCATTTGAGTTTAGATAATATGATCATAGCATACACCATTGCACATTACGAAGGTGTATATTCAGCTTATATAAACTCTTAACTTGACCTATGGCTTATTTCTACAACTTAGACACTTACATTGAATATTATCATAATATATAGTATGATAGTAAACAGTCACCATTCAAATGTTATACATACATCCTTGTATGGATGGATGCATGGCATTTTATTTCATTATCAGCATATGTTGTAGCAGATGTATGAACGATTATTAAATATGGTAAGGTGGGTATACAGAGGCTAACTGAAGCTTTAACTTGTTCTTTCGATTTCAGCATTACGGGAACCCATTCCAGCTAGGATTTGTGCTCAAGAAAATGGAACACACGCCAGATTCATATGATTCCTTCCAGGTAAATTATTCCGTTTTAAAAACTTAAGATCTGGAACTTAATCCTCCAGAAATTAAGTTTATAAAACTTAAGATCTGGAAGATGAAGAACTTAATCCTCCAGAAATTTAATTTAAAACTGATTAAAGAATAATTGCTTTGTTTTTAGGCTTTCCTTGATGGAAACCAATACACCGAGGAAGGTATTAAACGCTACGAATTCATATTTGGTAAAACATATGTCTCAACCGGAGGCCGAGTTACGACCGAAGAATACTTGAAGAAGCTGAATCTCTCCAGTGCCGACAACGTTCTGGACGTTGGATGTGGTATTGGTGGTTCGGCTTTTTACATTGCTCGAGCGTATGGAGCCCGTGTTCATGGGATCGACTTGTCCTCCAATATGATTTCCATGGCTGTAAAATATCAATCGGAAATGGAAGAACCTGTTCGGAAAGCTGTAAGGAAATGATTTCATAAATTACTTTTGGAGTTCAAAGTAGGAGATAAAATTTTGATATCGACATTGTAGGTAAGCTTTGAGATGAGCGACATCACTAAACACGATTTCGAGCCTGAGAGTTTTGATGTGATATACAGCCGGGACACGATACTACACATCATTGACAAAGATGCTTTGTTTTCCCAATTTTTCGTGAGTTTTCCATCATTATTAAATTATGTTGAGATTTCTTGTATGAATTCCTGTTACCATATAATCAACTGCTTTTTCAGAAATGGCTCAAACCAGGTGGTAGATTACTCATCACTGATTACTGCCACGGAGACAAGGATGATCACTCCGAGGAGTTCGTGAAATATGTTCTCCAGCGAGGATATCAGCTCTTGTCTGTTCCTGCATACGGACAGCTACTTGAAAAGGTAGTTTTCCGATTCAATATGATTTTTTTTTTGCAAACCTTCTGGATTTGTTCCATTTAATTTAGCATTACTGACGTGTCACGTGTCACTAAATATTATAGGTTGGATTCAGCCCTGTTGTAGCTGAAGATAAGACCAAAGAATTCATGGATATTCTGAATCTGGAACTCAAGCGCTTCCACGAGGAAAAGCAAGAATTCTTAGATAGGTTTTCCGAGACCGATTTCAATTACATTGTTAATGGATGGAAGGCTAAATTAATTCGATGCTCTGCTGGCGATCAAGCTTGGGGTTTGTTTACTGCCACTAAACCCTTGAAATAATAGCTTGATTCAACTGGAACACATATTAACTGTTGAAATCTTGAGTTACTCAGACGATGATTCAACTTTTAAAATATTGGCAGAAAATCCAAAATTAAAATAAATCAGCTTTGTCAAATAAGTATTTGCATCCTCGAATGAGATACAGCGGTCACAGTTTCAATTATCTGTAAATTTTCAAATAGTATTTAATATCCACAGGCTAAGCTTTTTCTTGTAGAATCATGAGTTAAAGATCCCTGACTTTGATTTTAAAATAAGGGATAGATTTTAGTATTTCATGACTAGATTTCTTCAAATCTTCGTCTTTATTCGTATCTCATAGACACTGGCTATTCTGTGCATAGCTCTCTAACATAACGTAAATGGATTCATTCGTCTAATTTCTACGTTACAACATCGCAAAACATCCACATCTTACATCGAACTTCTGAGTATCGAGGATAAATTACATGTGTTTGTTAAACCATTTCCTATCATACGGAGAAATCCAAAGATGTGTTCTCGCCATGTTATTCTTGATAACGTATTCTAAAGTATAGGGGTTTATGTTGTTCTTTTCATTGTCAATCTCATCCTGGTGCATCTTTTCCAAAATGTCATTACTAACGGCTTTTGCTTTAAATGGTAATTTTCCAATAACTTCTTTAAGGATTGGATATGCTTCCGAGTACTCGCAATGACCCCCAAGTTCTATTATGACACGACCATGTTTTACTGGTGTTACATAATGGTCAATGGCTCCTTTACCACCACCCATACGCTTTCCTTGTCCCTAAACACAAACCGAAAGTGATTAAAAATAAACACCATGATAAAATTTCAAGAAAAACTCGATTCGCCTTGAGTGAGACCCCAAGATCTACCTTTTTGGTGACAGGTTGCCACGGGTCATCGATCCTCCAGATGGCAAACATTCTACTTAAATCCAGTCGCCGACCCACAGTATTCCTAATCATTTCAAAGTGTCCATATCTCAAACGACCAGGCATTTGGGCCTAGAATAATCCCAAACGATCACCAAGTAAGCTTAAAGGACAAAACCACACAATACACAACATTTTTCTTATTTTTCTCCCCAAAACTTACAATGATTCCGTACTGTTTATGAATCAGTTTATTATGAACTTCCTCTGGACCTCGCATGAATCTGAGATTTTTTTGCATTTTCGGAGGTCTCAATCCAGCGGGGAAAATGGGGACCTTGTTAACAAACTTGAGCTTCAATCTCTCAGGATATTCAACACCTAAAATTTTAAAATATGCAAGTTGATTACACTATATCCGATCTTTATGATACAAAGTTGAGCTAGGTTAATTAATTCAAATCAAATTATCAAAAGATTGTAAAATTGGACTTGATTCGAACTTACTGTCATAGCTGGGTGGAAGTATGTAATTCTTCAATCCATTTTGAGGAATGTGGACTGTACACCCCTTAAAAGCTCCAAGCCGGACGGTCGTTGAAACGTTCATGGAGACTATGGATTTAAAAATTAAAGTCAATTATATTTACTACATTATTTTAGGAGGTGGTCCAGGATCCAGCCACGAGGGTAACTAATTAAAAACTCTTTATTACGGCATTTCAAAAGGTTAAATATGATTGAATGCAGCTAACCTTTGGATAAGCAGATGGTCATTGTTTTGCAGAAATTATAATTTTTAATGGAGAAAACGCTTCTAAGCTTTCAAAAAAATAAAGAAGGGGAAAAAATGTCTAAATTTTTAATTAAAAATGAAATAGAAAAGAGATAATTCAAAAAGTTTTTTTTCTAACTCGGTTGAGTTTAAAATGTTAGCCTTTTCCCAGGTCCTCACTTTCAATGGCAGTTCTTCTAGTTCCCCAAACTGGAATGGTAGTGGATTTGTATTTGAACTCCGACCTTTATCTGCTTTATCCATCTTATTTCTGCCATACTAACAACTAGTAGTTCACCCTCAGTCTCAGTTTCTTGATGCAGCCAAAGCCAATTTAAAGATAACAGAAAGTCTCTCTGAATTTATAAAAATTGTAGTAATTCATACCATGCAACTTTTTTTTTAGTTATCTTCAACTGTTGGAATAGTTGGATTTGGATAGTACAATTTGATAGAATAATATATGCTAATTATAGAAATATCCGATTACTTGGACGGTTATCAAAATTAAGTTTATTATATCGAAGATTTTGTTGGACTGGATTTTAATCTACCTTCACATCCATCTCAAGTAGGTGTTTTTCTCGACTAGATGATTCCATTGAATTCCTACTACTCTGTGTCTTTAAAGATCAAGTGTAAAGTGTAACCACCTATTAATGTCAATAAATCAATCAATTCTCAAATTTAATAGATGAATAATCTAATATTTTTTAGATTTTAGAACAAATTAGCTTAAGAAATACGATGGAACAATGGACTTCCATGCAAGTGTATCCGTAACCGTATGCCGTTTTCTGATAGAATAATTTACTCAAGGGAAACGACGCGACTGCTTTAAATTTCTTCAACTTTATTTACTCTTCTATTACTTAAATTATACTTAAGTCTACATTTTTGTCTCATTCTAACAACAAGATTGATTCAGCTAGCACGATACAAACACATCATCATACGACTATACAGTAAAACATACGTTGACGAACTGCTTATGCATTAGTGTAAAGATAGATTAATCATTTAGTTTCACCTTAAACTATTTGCTATCATATAAACTCACAGGGATCTAATTTAGAAATAAAACATCTCTGCATAATTACCGACTTATCGATTACGGAGTTCATTTGCGCTTCCTTGAATTTTTAAAACTATAATAACTTTGAGAACTGCTATCAATGTATTTTATCTTTACCTATAGGTTTTATATCATTAATTCTTCCATTTCGTAGCTGATAGCTTGTTACATGTTAGACGGAACATTCCCATCGTACTATAGATTGATTTTAATAGGGTTCTATATTTAAAACTGTAAAGTATGACCGAGGTACAGAGAGGGAAATCGTTAGGCAGGAAAGGTTTTAATTTGTAATGCTTTTGGACATTTTCGAATACATTAACCCTTTAAACTAAAAAATGTACACTTAAAATTTTGTAAGGTGGCTTAATACGAGGATTTATGCACTCCACAGTTAATTAGTTACTAGAGTTATAGAAAACATCAAGAAACCTAGCCTTGGGATTCTTAATCTTATTTTTTTAAAGTAGTTTTAAAATCCAAACAAAAACTGAATTTTGCATCCAATTCTTGTAGTTAAATTCACTACCTATTGTTAAATAATATTAGACTGACTTCGCCAAGGTAAACATTATGTTATAATATGCTAGGCTAGTACGGAACTAATAGGTACATTATGTAGGATTTCATATCTCTGTGCTGTGTGCCATCATTCTCTGCTTAACGTTCTGCGTTGTACATAAGTTTCAAAAATTAAATCACAATTCATTCATGTTAAAACCACTTTCTGCCTACCTCCAACTGTACCTAGTTTTGAAATCTGAATCATTCAACAACTCAACATACAACTGCTTCGACTATATGGTAAGTGACCATGCTATACTGCCAATATTACGGCTTACAAGAGTGGAAGTGCAGCAAAAGGTCGATTGGAAAAAAATATCAACAAAAATATCAGAAGTTTCTTTTAAGTTTCAAATAGATAATCACATTAATTAAATTAACAAGTTGGTATAATAAGTGGGAACAGTTCGGTGTACAAATCGAACTCGTTTATAGTTTGATGAACTTGATATAAAATAGCCAGCAACTTGCAAGCACTCATGCAACTATCACGATGAAAAATCATTTATAATTTATCCCATACTTTTGACAGTTTCACCCTAATTGCTTATTTTTTAACAAGATCTCATAAACTAAGCATTCACAGTGGACTCTGAAACTTACTGAGAGTTGTTGGAAACTTGACAGAGCTATGCATTTGGGAAACCAAAATACTTGGACTTGAGAGATCATAAGAACCAAAGTATTAAAAACTTTGACTCGTCGTTTCCAAAATTGCATAAAGCTCGATAATAAGGTCAAAAAATTGTCTACTATTTTAAAAGTTCAGGGAAATACATGTAATATTATTATTCGAAAAGTTCCGACTCGAATAAAGCACAAAACAAGTTTGTGCTTATATGTGTACGTAAAGGAAGGAAAATTATTTAAATATGGAGCAAATTAAGTCTAAAATCACACATTGTGTTGAGAACAAATCCATGCTGCCGATATAAATATCTAGCATCCATTTTCCATAAGCCATAAATCCATCCTTGTTTAAACATAAAAGTCTTTTTCATTTTCATATCGACATAATTTTGGTACCAAGATCAAAACTTAGCTCTCCAGTTCACAGTTTCATTAGTCACAGTCACAGCGTGCAATTGAACTTAAATACGTGGGTTTCTTCTTAATTGAAATTAAGAAGGAAAATAATAAGATACTTTGTGAATGGGTTCCCAACGCACAGCTATCTTAATCAACTAATTATTACATTAGAGCCGCAAAACATCACAATTTAGTATATTTATAGGGTGTTTTTCTTAAGAGAGCACTAGTAATTCATATTAACAGAACAGCACATAATAATATTATCTGACACTCATTGCTAATTAATCATCAATTTCTAAAAGCCTTGCATCGTTGGTATTGCCTATTTACACGTCTTATATCATTTTTCATAACCATATTTTACATTTTTACAAACTGTCACGCATGGTCAATATTCAATCCCTCCGTCCTATCTACTTTACGAATACTCTATATCCTTTTTTATATGATTGATTATTATTTCTTAGTTTATCTATCAGATTACTCATTAAATTTTAAATAACCACTTCCTTTTCCCGTACATTAATTATGTGCTTATTGGCTCCCTTTAGCTTAAAAATCGTTAGAGTGTATGAGGACAGCTCACAAACAGCCCAGACCGTTAGAAGGTTAAAAGATTTAAAAGATTAAAGATAGTAAACGCTCCCATATACATATGTCACAATAGTATGTACGTTTGAGTTTTAACAACATCTGAGTCTCTGTAACCGTGCCTCGTCAACCTAGGAGTGTACTGGACCTTATTTTGTATTTTGTAGTATATAGGTTATTTACGCTTTACATCCATTCCTATAGATTCAGATAGCATAGCTAAATAAATTAATTTAGCCTACCCATCAATTTTACTATTGATGGACTTACATATAGTATACTGGAATGATCACAAACACTCATAAAATAAGTTGAGAGAACGCAAGTCTCATCTAAAGCCTTTGACACTTTTTTCTATAGAATAAGCTAATCATGATTGGAGTATTACCGGGCGGTTTACATGTTCTGTAACAATTGGCAACTGGGATGGGTTACAACAAAATATCCAACATTGATTCGATTACTGGCTACGACGGTCTTAATTTTAAGAGTTATGAGCAGGCAATGGGAATCCAAGAGAGCGAGCATCCAGTCTCATCAATGCCTCTGACAAATCCGATTGACTCAGAAGGGAATTGAGCTGATGATGAGAGTGATGATTAAGAGCTGAATGAGAGTGGTGCAAGTGATGAGGGTTGGAATGTGACAAGTTACCTCCTTGGCTTGTGTCCATACGATGATGGTGATCCACCATCCGGTGATGTCCATGACCATTTGTCATCCCAGGATTGTGACCTCCCGAGGAAGGATGATGTCCACCAACTTGTTGATGTTGAGAGATCATTGCGTTCATATGGTTATTAACTAAATTCTCTCCATTACTTGGTCCATTAGGGGCTCCATTGGGTCCAACTGGGCTGGTTCCATTAGAATTACTGTTCCCTTTCCCATTGTTGTTATTATTGTTGTTGGACGAGGTATGATTTTCTACAGCAATGCGAAGAGCCTCAGCCGCTTGAGTCCTTAGAAGGGTCTCTGCCTGCATCCTCATACTTTCAGCAGTCATCATATCGGCTTGAGCTTGAGCTTGTGCTTGTGCTTGAGCCTGGGCTTGTGCATGATGATGAATTAGATTTCGAATGTCATTTTGTCCTCCGTTAGGACCATTACCGCCTCCTTGCCCCAACATGGCTGCCATTTTCATTGCCTCTTGCAACTGCTTATTGTTTGAATGAATCATTCCATTTTCACCTTGGAGAATATTATGATGTCCAGACCCAAGAGGATGATGCCCAGAATGGGACAGATGGGATGGATGATGATGTGACGGCGGTTCGTCTCGTCCTCCAAGATTGTTCTCTCCCCCTGATGAGTTGTGGCCAGACATTCCAGAAGAGTACTCTTTAATACGGCTATCAGAATTGTTGTTATTGTTATTGCCATTATTAGGATGACCTCGAGTGAGTTCAAGAGGCCCGTTGCTAACTGGGCTTGACATGGACATTCGAGAGTGCTGGACCACACCAGAGTGTGACATAGTGGAGTTGGTGTCCAATGGTGAGCTGAGACGCCCAGAGGATTCGGAACCCGACGGTGATGGTGGCATTGGGAGAAGAGGTCCGAGAGATCCATGTTGCAGACCTTGTCCCTGAAAATTGAATTGATATACACAATTAATAATTTGATCACACTGGAATGACCAATATAGTTCAATTAAATTATTCTAATACTTACTTGAGAATTTCCACCGAAAGAATGTCCGCCAGCTTGAGCCATGGCTGAAATTGCCGCAGCAGCTAGAATATTTTCTCGTTCACGTCGTTCAGCTGCAGCTCTGCTAAGTACATATTGGGCAGCAAATTGATGCTTTGGATCCATTCTCATTTGTTCCATGTGTGTTAGCAATCCTACACAATCCAGAATCAGTTAGTCAATATCAATCACCCTTAAAAAAATTTCCTTATTGTCAAATTTTTTAGTACCATTCTCATGGGTAAAAACAGCTTGGCAGACAGAACAGGGCCACATTCTTAAAGATGATGACAACTGAGCCGTTTCAGGATGGCAGGTCAAATGTTTTCTCAAGCTCCCTTCGTTCACATAATGCTTCCCACAAATCGGACACGGATGATTAGCTGTTCGTCTTTTTGCTAAAAGTAAAAAGGTATTCTTGTCAGAAAAATTCTCATTTCCATAGAATGTCATTGACTGAAAAAAGTGTTTCAAAGTTTTCAAACTTACTAGCAACTCCCGATGCATTAGGATCCTTGTGGGTGTACTTCATGTGTTCCATAAGAGCTTCTCCCCCAAGGAACATTTTGTGACAAACTGGACAAGTCAGGGCATTCGGACCTCCAATCAAGGCACCATGCTGCTGAAAAAATAAACCAAGAAATCCAATTAATATTCAAATACTTATGTATCCCCCAACTGCCTATCGGTTAATATTAATAAAAATTAGTAAATTCTAAGCTGGACATTATTGGTATCGTAATTCTTTATAGGATTTAATACATATAGCTAGAAAAGCTTTTCAAGCAGCTCCATGAAGAATAAAGAAAGGCGAAAATTCTCATTGCAAGATTCTATAGATCGAGATAGAAAAGGTGTAAAAATTACTCTAGGAGTTTCATGCAAATCTCTCATAAAAATTAATCGACAATACGAAAACTTGGTCTCATTATTACTGCTAGCTGTTCAGAGCAGAAGTGGACAAGGGAAAATGGTTGGATGTTTTTCTGTCATAATCGTCATTATAATGAGTCTTTCAGACAACGACAACTCGCAATGGTCAGAGAGTATATTTTCATAAATCTAAAAGATTCATTCTTCCAAATGGATTGCATGTTTTATGTAAATTACACACACTCTCCTTCCATTTCCTCGCAATGTATCAAACTGGCTCTCTAAATCTCTCGTAAATCCCAACTTGGATTTTGCTAGGTCACATTAAAAATCCATTTTCATATTCAGACAATTTCAAAACTCGACCTCTCACACGAGTAAATACTTATTATAATGACCTAAAGTCACACGATAAACCTGATTTTTATGTCCTACACCGTAAAGAACAATCACATAGGGTGCACAGCCCCCTTTTTAATATTTTTTTTTTTCAAACTTTGCTTTCAGAATTATTGTACACATAAATATATTTCGGTTAAATACAGAGCTCATAAGTCTTTTTAAGCTCTGGTGTTTATATATGCATACGATTATTTTATAGTTCAGTCATATTGTATATAAAATAATGGCTGATCTTAATTGTTTAATTACAGGTGGGTGAATATAATCATCATAATTATTTACTTAAGTTTAATTACAGGCTTGGCATTCCTAATGGGTGTTTTAGTAACTTTTACAATACAGAGAGGCATTCCTTTTCAACCGCCACTACCTGTGTGACTACCTGTATGCATATTAAAGGCTCATTTCCGGCGTTTATTCTTTAAAATTATGCTGAGCAATTGGAGCTTATCCAGTTTTGAAACTTAAAATTTGACAGTCCTATTTATGAGCAGTTTTAGCCAGTTAGATAGTTAATCAGAACATAAGAAACGCAACTACTTTTTTATTCTCTCCATTTTTTACAAGGGAGTTGTGACAATAAGGGATAATAGGTTTTCGGTAAGGGATTGGGCCATTTGGAAACCAACCATTGGGCTGACTCCACCTTTCATGAGTTTGTTTCTAACTTTTTTACGACCATTTTTTTATATTTATATCTCCACTTCATGCTTCGTCTTTCTGGAAAAATGTAGTTGGTCATGCGGATTTTTATCCTTTCAAGCTCTGTAAAGAAAGCGATGTGTAATTCTTCCCTTTTGTTGTCTCATCTTTAATCGTTTACTTTA
The DNA here is from genome assembly GCA_034694785.1 of Agrenia bidenticulata. Classification (NCBI taxonomy): domain Eukaryota; kingdom Metazoa; phylum Arthropoda; class Collembola; order Entomobryomorpha; family Isotomidae; genus Agrenia; species Agrenia bidenticulata. The sequence continues at coordinate 76,892 of JAQFYM010000202.1, read as the reverse complement.
AATGACATGAGTGACTGGATTCTGGAGGATTTTGGATTTTGTTTATCTATTTAGCTCATGTAACACTATCATTTCTGTTACTGATAAGGGTCAGACTCTTTATGATCCTGTACTACCACCGACTTGGAGCTACAGACAGCTTGTGGAATTTCGTAGTAAATCATGCATGTGAGAAGATTTCTACGAACGACATCAATCAGACAGGTCAAGTGTCGTCAACCTTATTTTTTACACCCCATTACCAAATCCAAAATTTCCTAGACATTAATACGTATTTGTAAACATGTAACCATCATTCCTCAAAGCCTTGAGACGATAACTCCAAGTCTGGCTAGACTAGTCCTCATAAATCTTCTCGTCTGGAGAGTCTGGACTTTATCAATACTAGGCACAAAAGGTTTATCTTGTATAAACTAGCCGAATAAAAAGATCAAGCTTGTAAGGTTTCCTTCAGGTCAATAATCAGTAGTAGTCCAAAGCAAACTGTACACTACTACCAGTACAGTTTACAAACAGGCGATTAGGTTGATGACACACACGTCAAATACTAGACATAACTTCCATTTAAAAATACCGTACCTCCTTGTCAGAGTTTACAAGTGCAAAGGAATTAAAATCGATGCATAACTGGTCCCAAAATTTGTGTCAATCATTATTTTCGAATTAAAAGGAAGGAAACATGATGCTTAGTGTTTAAAATTACTTAATAGCAGGTTGTAGTTTTTATTCCAATTAAGTAACAACGGGATTCAGCTCTAAGGTGTTTTACTACAGACAGACAAATAAATGCAAACTGTATATTCAATCAAACCTCATATGTTCTGTATATGTATTTATTAATCGTAGAAATGTAAAGAGTGGAAACTCTTGAGTGTTATTGAACTTCACATCTTGTAAAAACGTAAAAAAGTCGGAGGGAGAGATGACAAAAGAGATTTGTAACATGAGACTTTAGTGCAACTATTTTTTCAGCTCCCTTTCTTGTTTGTACATACATATTAGCATGGAAGTAATTTCCCTCATCGCCTCGGTCATTAATCGCAAATAATTCAGACCTCCGGTGACCAATTAATGCTGTTCACAGTAGTATGCAGCTAAGACTCCTTGTTGGTCCAAAAACTTGCATGTTACGCAACGGCAAATTTGTTATCAACTTTTCTATCGTGGGAATGTCACGTTTCCCGGCATAAGAAATTTTTACAGATTTTTAAGAATGCAATAGTACTGCTATAATCTACACTTTTAACCTATCTAAACTACACGTTTCTGTTCTACAATCCAATTCAAAGTAAGACACATACAACTCAACTCAACATGGATTCAAAAGTTGTACTATTATACATGAATCTCGAATGAAAGAACAGAGTACGGATTCTTCTAGATGTGTTTCCCCTGAGATTTTATGAGCATAATAAAAAAATAATAATAAAACACATTTTCATTCTCTTAACAATTGAGGTATTAAAAATATTGTAACAGAAACATTTAAGAATGCCCAGGAACAACTGGAGAGATAAGCAAACTACGGCTGAACGAATGAATGCATTTGTAGAAATTAGTTGTTGATGGGGAAATAATTGCAAACTATTTGAAGTATCCATGTAGCTGTAATACCTATGGTCAGATTTCACAATATAATTATAATGACCTTTATAATTGCCCATATAAGACTGTAATTCACCTCCGATCCTACGGAACCTACCAGACCAAACAAGTGAGATCGTATCAAACTGCAAGTTCAACTCTGATGACTAAAAAGGAAGGCCAATGTGTTTTTTTTTATTGTGGTGAAGTCTAAATTGTCAGTATTGCAGGATGCTTAATTATACTCTACACATGTGTTAAGACTTTAGCATTGTCTACTGTGGATTCATTCTGATGATTCCTATAGGTACGAAGAAGAAGACAGTTTGATTCAGAAGTTGACGTTTCGTTAATCACGAAGGATGAGATAAGTTGAGCGGTGTAGGATTTTATATTGGCGAAAACAGGAATCGCGCCTGAGATACGATGGGTTTAATTGTACGAATACGAAATACGTTGTTATTACGGCTGCTACTCCACAATAATAACATAATACGAAAGTCCTAGCAATCACTGGAGGCTCAGGTTGCGAATAAAAATGATCAATATCTTAAGGAGATTGTTGGTATTAAAAGATAAAACTACCAACTTAAATCATTCTGTCCACGGACATAAGAGATCGGATTTCTGAAGGAAAAAATAGGTTGAACCTACATTACACTATATACACAAACACAAGCTCAAGAAATTGGTATGATGCTTTGATATAAATCATACCTTAACACCTAAGAGGTGTGCCTCAATTATAACAAAAAGGATGGCTCCATTCTTAATTACCTTGCATGCGGGTAGGTCAAAAAGCCATTAGAGTTGTTTCTCGTAGGATATCCGATAGATTTCAGTAGTAAGATTGCGTTAGCATTTCAAAATTCAAATCTCTAAATCGTATTGACATGTATAACTAAAAGGGAGGATAGTTAATTGATTCCCCTTTTAGTTGTGAGGGTAGTTAACATGTTTCACAACTACTTGTGCTACGTGTTTAATTGCTCATTAAGCTTCTATCAAACTACTCATCGTTCTCATACATGAATGGAGACTGCTTTCTAGTAGGTGTGGTGGAGCATTTAACTCGACAGTCGTAGGTAGTAAAAGCTCATAAAAATTATAAACCCGTCCCATTAATTATTGCGCGTGGGGTTTTTTCACATGTTGTTTTAATCCTTTCATGAAGACACAAAAGAAGATCAGATGAAACCCCTCCAGAGATTTTGTCTTAAGTTTCCCAAATTAAGAACAACGTCCAAAGGCTATTTTCTTCTAAGACGAGAGTTATGAGAGAGAGAGCGAGCGGACACAGGCATGCTTTTAACAAGCAGGGTCATGGGAATAGAGGGATGTAATTTAGATAGAGAATGAAATTTTCGAATGAGTTCACATTTTAATTTTCACATCGCCTCCGGAATCAATTTAGCCAAAAACCAGAAAAAGAGCAAAGGAACGAGAAAAGTAACGAGAAAAGGGATTCTCGAATGAACTCGAAATCACAAAGATCAAAACTTCCAAGCATCAAGGCTTCAAGACTTGAGAAGAAATAGAGCAATAACGTTAAGTATTTAGATGAGGTTCTTGAGATCAAGAAATGAGGATTAAATTATTGGCCCAAGGCGTCAGCTTCGCGGAACACCAAACCCATGGACTAAGAAACCTCAAAGAAAGTCCTGAAATTTAAAACCCGTGACATGACATCAAGAGTCTATCTCTCTATATAGGAACGGCAAACTAAAAAGACTTCTCAGAACATGTTTCAATGCACCCAATCCTACACTCCACCCCGGACATCTCAAATCTTGTCAGATTCTTTTTTTCTTTCACAGACCAGAAATTAAACCTCGAAAAAGTAGAAGGGGCTAAAGTGAGAAGTTATCACATGCCCATTTTCACCCTTTGCTCAATATATGTGATGCATATGTAAGTATAAAGCCAAGACCAAGTCGCAGAGACGGTCGGGTGACAATAGAAGCTATTGTAATTCAGAGTGTTCCATTAGAAGCTGCCCGATTTATTTAGTGACTGATTATAAATGCAGGGGTTTAAAACTACCGAACGGACGGAAAAATTCATAATTTTAATTCAGAAGAGGAATAACAAATAAAGCAATTCGACTTTCCCTGGCTGCCGACGGAATGCGAAATCAATAGTTAATTACCCTGGTTTTTGTCCAATAAAACATCAGGGTTCCTGCTAAATGTTACAGTAATCTCGATAATAGTCCCCCAACTATGTATATCAAATTATTATCGCATTATAACGACAGCGGGTTCTGAGGCCCATTTGATTTCTCTCACTATAGTTCAAACTAACTCTTAATACTATCAAGCTTCCAAGGCCACACCGGGCATTCTAAACTCCTTGATGGACCACATAGAAATGACCCTCAACATCAAAGTCCGACTTATTCTGGGAATATTTACGAATGACATGGACATTGAATTTGCTTAGCTATAGAGTCAACTAAAGACCCAACGTGTATTTCAATCACCTCGCCCATGGTACTATTTTTCGTAGCACTTGGGTGTTAAAATTCATCCATGTGGACAGTTATTATACATAAGATGGAGTGATTGGGGAGACGGGTATTTTTTGCCATGTAACTTTTTTACATTCCCTTATCACGCAACCGGTTGTTTGTTATTGGTCACTTGAAATAAGGCAAGGCAGATAATGAAAAAAAGCTCAATTCTAAGGACAAAAGGCTAAAAGACAAGCATCTGCATGTTATTATTCAATTATTGCCCACCCTCTTGTTACCCCTTGTACTTATTATTTTAAAAGTCTGTGTCTCTAAAGATAAAGGTCACTCATTTCGAAATAGTGTTTGAGTCAATAGCTACGGCCGTTAAAATTTATAACTCTAATATAGATTGGTAAGTCTGAATGAATATCATTAAAAATTATGCAGATATGGTATTTTAAAATGGGAAGGGGCAATATAAATGGGATTGAAGAAGTGTGGAGAAATGAAAAGGCTAAAAAGGTGGTGGTGAAATCCGGTTTGCGGTAAGTTTGGTAAGGTTTGGGTGTAACCTCGGGTATATTAGGGAATAATGAGTGGATTTTAGTCTGTTTGGTGTGGTGTGGTGTATGAGTTAGTGAGATGAGGAGCCCTTTCCCTCCCTGACTGAACAGTTGAGTGGAAAAACGGAAAAATTAAGCAAACTTTATGAAAAATTCATTGACTCCCTTTCAGCGAGGAAAAGTTTCTAAAGTGATTCAAATATTCATTACATTTACTTTAACTTTGCCTCGTACTTTTCTTTTCAGTTTACTTTTCCCACAAACCACTTCTAGAATTTTTATCACTCCATCCTCCATTGGATTGCAAGACTGACTTGGCTTATCCGCAAACAGACCTTGTGCCTCTTTACTTTTTAAAGGATCTCTCTCCTACTTTGACGCTCTATCAAGTTTTAATTTCCAAGCCCGAGTCAAAACTAAATCCGCTAAAGCCTAGAAAGGCTAAAACAACCTACTACTCTATTCCTTTAGCTTACACGCGTGCACATATGCAAAACAGAATTTATACTATAAGATAAAGCCAAATTTCGGATCCGTCTCGAAAACTTTCATTAAAATTTCGACCTCCCTGGATTAAACTTCTCAATCGATTGTATATTTGTATTTTCATGGGTGGGGGAATTAACAACTCAATCAGATACGATAGGTAAACTCAGTACAACTCATGATTACGTGTATCGATCAAAAAAATAGTGAGTTGGATGGATATAAGAAAATTGAGACACTCATGCAAAGTCTGGACAACACAGTTGTTCTTTTCGGGAGGTAAACATGCCATATGGTCTTGTAATTTCCATCATAAATACACATACATAGAGAGAACATGGGTAAATTCATTAACAACATGGGTGGATGTGTGTTGGTATGGATTTTTTTCAGGTGGAATTAACCCTTGTGACTGAACTGTGTGTATTTGTTCCTTTTCCAAATTATGAGTTGCAGTTTAGATGAGAAGCTATCATGCAATTCCAGAGCTTTTCATCACGTATAGATTATGGGCATAGCTTGATGAAACTCTTGGGGATAGGATGAGTTGATTTTTCTTGTTCTGGATGATTGGATTTGATACAAGACTTGAGACTCTTATTATTTTCAGAGTTTTTGGGAGCTTTTTTATATTGTGATGTAATGATGTAACCTGAAGGTAGTTCATGTCCCGTGTGTGTTGTGTATACATGTGTGGTCCTTCTACTCGTTGTTGGTTAAGTCTGTTCTGGATTGCGTGTTTGAATTGGATGGCCGGATTTATTGGATGAAAAGCTGGGAGTTTTTCTTCCTTGTGAGAATCTTATTTGTCAGGGAGTGAATTTCAATTTCCTCTCGGCTACATGCAAATTATTCGCTTCTTTGTGTTTGTATGCAAAAAACTAAATGTCATGGATTGTGTTTAGAATCAATTACAATGAATTTGAATGTCGAACATTATAAAGAACATCTGTTTCTGGGTGGAACCCTTGATGGGTGTTCTTCACTTGTCTTTGTGAAATTCACGCATCTCCACTCTTTTGGTATGTTATGAATTTTCGGTATTTTACAAGAAATTTCTTAACAGGTGAGTTATAAATTGAGGGAATACTAATTCACGCACAGTTATTTCATGTATATAATTTATAATGGCTCTATTTTCTCCGGATTATCTTCGTCGAGGATCGCGAAAAAGTAATAAATCTAGAAAACTGGAAACTTATCTTTTTGTGGTCTATGCTCCATAAGCCCCTCTTTTACTCACCCGAGGATTCCATGCTTAGATATTATAGCTAGCATGGCTTTGTGGATAAAAGGTAGATTTTTAGAAATTCTCAATATGAATTATGTTCCTTTTCTGAAGTGAAATATGGAGGGTCTTTTTGAGAAGAAAGGTAAGCAAAAAGAGTTGAAAGAGATCTACACTTGTGGTCGTAGTGGCTGGGAAAGAAAGTTGTTTACTTTCATAGTTTCATATAGCCCAAGGCTTCAACAACTCGGCTTTCTTTTAGCTGACTAAAGTCTAAGGCAATTTACGAGAATCAACCTATCAGATTATTTTTGATAGATTAATGGCCGGGGAAATGTCAAAAAAGTTTTGAAATATTTTGTGCTGAAGGTCTAACATAAGTCTTTAAGCAACACGGATAAAGAAGCTATGATATGGAATACACTATGTTCTCCATAAAACCTACGCGCACATTTGCTGATACCGAATGAAATAAGTGTCCAGTGTTACCCTCACCTCCTTAGCACCAGTCTGCAAAGTCTTAAATTCTCTGGAGCATTGGGTGAGAATGGAAACCAGTAATTTGTAAACTAACTCTTCTGCCAGCTCTCAATGCTATAAATCCATTTTGATTTTATCCATAATCATGACAGCATGAAGCTTTGCTACGCTTTCCCAAGTGCTCAAAGATGAAAAATGAGATTAAAGCGTTTAACGTGTAACGAAAGTACCACGTTAAAAATCATTGTTCTCCCAATGGCAATGAAGACGTTAATTTGACAGGAAAGAAATTCCTCTGGAATATCAACAAGGAGTACACAAATAAACATAAATATGCTTGTGTGCTCTTGTGTCTCATGCAAGTATAAAACCTGGACATGCTTAGCATATTTAAACATGGGAAAATCCATTAGGACTGAACGAAAAGCCTCGAGACTCCTAACCCGGTAGTACGGGGACAAAGAGACCTTAACCAACTACTCGAGGATTTGTCAATGATCTCTGCTTCTTTGGAAGTAGTAGAATGAGTGTGTATAGCTATATACGTGTTTAGGGCAAGGGTTAAAGCCTGGTCGAAGGATAATAAGATATCCGAGAGTGTAAACCTACCTGTGCTGAATAGCAATAATATTATAAACCTACTTCACGCGGTTTAGTTACAGCTATTCAACACATTCCCAACCTATTTGCATTATAATAAATTCTATAATAACCCTTTTATTCTACTTGTACGTGTAATCTGACTATATTATATCTATATATATTTTTTTATACCTAATGTGGGGATGTGTGTGTGTGTGAATGAAATATGAGGAGAGAGAAAGGCTTATCACATGCGTTCGATCACAAGTACCAAATACGCTCAGGTATATCTGGGGCCCGAAACTTGTAAATTATACAAATAAATCTATAATGCGGATTGAAATGGCTTGAATATTTTTACATTCGGATATCAGAGGTAAGCAGTGCATGAGCACTTGAAGCAGGTGATTAAAGGCAACGAACTTCCACCTGATCAACAAAGTTTATCTTACCAGAGTTTAGATTGAACTTTTTAATGATTTTTGCTAGAAAGACTATAAAACGCAAATTGAAAGCAGCGTGGTGCACGATTATTGCAAAGATAACACAAGCTGTAAGGCTAATTAGGACTAAAATGGGTTTAAAAAAATGTATTACGTCTAAAGAACAACATTGAGGAACTGGTGATACGTACATCTTTGCATACCTTGCCGGTGTGAGTCCGCAATGAGGACTCCGTAGCAAACCCTTTCCCACAAATATTACAATGAAATGGACGATTTTTAGACCTTTCCAACTGGGCATCATGATTCCGGAGGTGTTGCTGGAGGTTCGAGAGTTGGATGAAAGCTCGACCGCAGTCCTGTACGTGGCATTTGTACGGTCGCTCACCTGTAATTAATTAATTGAAAACATTAATACATTGCCGTCGTAAATGAAGGAATTTACACGGATGTACATAAAATATTTTTTAAGGGGATATGAGCGAGACCGGAACAGTCGGGTATGAGATATGCGCCCTGTTTCAAGATATTTGTGATATCAAGGTGTCATAAAATATAACTGAACTTCTAATCTCGGGAGAACGGAGTTCAATCTTCAGTTACAGTTCCCATGCCGAAAATCCTTGAATGAAAATGCATCTCAACTAATCTCAAGTTTACCATGGTTTGATTAATCTACTTAAATAAAATCAGATATGCAAGTCTCGAATTCCTTCCTGTTGTAACAATCCCCCAAAGACAGGAATTCTTTCACAGATCATTACGAATTTGTTCAGCATAGATGATAAATTATTACAAGACACACACACATCCAAGGATTCCAAAACTCAAAGCTCAATATACAAAAGCTAGAAAAGGTTAAGGTTTTAAAAAAAACTGCTTAAGTATGCAAGCATCCCCTTACAACGCACAACATACAACACCGTTAATTTATGCACATATCTCGACAATACTAACTATTCAAAGAACTAAAGATCGTCTTGATTTCCGGCTATCTAGAATACGAAATAAGATGCAAATGAGCATCACACTATTCTACAACTTACAACATCCCCCATCTAAATAAAACATCTTCACGCACACAATGAACAGTTCCAACAATCCCATTCATCCCAACTCCTAAAGGAAAGAAAGGAGCGTCCGAGAAAGAAATTCAGAAATCTGAGGCGAGATGATGACGAGGTGGTACGTGGAATACATAAATACCTGGATATTCTAAGTCTGGACCAGGTTTACTAATCTCCAGCACAACTATAGAGTCATACACCCCTCTCCTATTTGCATATCCGCTCTTTAGCATTATATTACATAGTTTAGAGACTCGAGAGGCCGAAACAAAGGGCCCACCACCTCTTTAATATTTAAATATATGCAAAGTGTAAATAAAAACTCCTCAACTGACAAATGGACACTGGATCAGACTACGTAATAAGGAAATCTTTAGAACCTTGCTATTTGAGATCATTTATGTTTCTACTACATCCGAGTCCAAAAAACCTGGGAAAAATTTCCGGCTACTTTTTCTTCTATAGATTTAGTCTAGGAGAGAGCAATTACTATCTGTGATGTTGGATGTGAGTGAAAGGATGGATGTGAGAGATGATTTGCATAAGATATGAGTGGATCCCATTAAGCAGATAAATAAGACGCCTGGAGGGCTCACCCTATTTACTTTATGCAAATTTAAACTCCTGAGACAAAGGTGTTCAGTCTGTCCATATCCTCATAGATGTGGGTCATGCCTTGCATACATTAGTCCATCTCTTTGCTATTTCCAAAGCTTTTATTCAGCCCTTAAGGAGAACTTTAATTCACTATATTGTGCAAGAGGTTGGTAATTTTTTTTGTTTTGTCCCAGTTTACTTATGCTGCGGTGATTTTCTATCATGTATAAAATTATAATGATGAAAGAAAGACTTTGCAATGGATTAGAGAGATCTCGTCCAGAGAAAAACTACGTGATTTTAGATTTTTTTTTTACAGTTCCCATGAAATGGATATGGATGATGCATCCCTGTGTCTTTATGATGTATTTGCAAGGATTTTCATTCGTGATGTGCCAGGATCATTTTTCACATTTTCCTCTCGTAATTTTGACATCTTATGTATACGAGAGTACGTTTGAGCCATGATATAGCCTTTAAGAGTCTAGAACTACGAGCTAGAAAACTGCTGACACAGCGGGGATGGATGTGAGAAATGAGTATCATCATTGACATGAGCGGAAATGGATGGCAAATGAAAATTTGGTGGAAATCTTTCTCTTAGTCGAAACCGGAAGTTGGGCTCATTTATCAATTTCCGAAAAATAGCTTCCTACCATTTACCAGCAACTGCTTAGACTTCTATAACCTTGCAAAATCTTACTGGCTTGAGCCTACTGATCAAATAATAATATTAGATTCTTAACCCTTCTATTATTAGAATGATCGTGATCAAGTCATAAGCTAATGCTAATATTAAAACAGAACAATACAGCCTGGAAGAACATATCAAGTAATAAGAATCAGACCGGCTTAAGCCAGCTAAACAAAACCCCTGTGGTTCAGCTAGCTACACGATGCCATCAAAGTCTAAGTACCTATCACAATTTCCCTGAGCTGAATCCCTACACGTATAATCCTTACAGAAGAAGGATTATGAGGGACGGCAGTGTGTACATAAAGGTCGACGATAATGGATATAATTCATTCTGGGAAAGTATCCAAGACTGGGAAGTATCGAAAAGGATCTTCCGTCCAAAAAACCCTAGAGTTGATCAGAACCCATTTCTCCCTAAAAAGAAACGGAAAATAATGGCCAGGGCTGAAAGCAAGTGGTGAAATCTCACCCCTTTTCTTCTTTGCAAACCCATCAATCCTAAAACAAAAGTTTCAGAGCAGAGAGGCCTTTAGTTTACAAACAATACAAATACACTCTAGACTTCTAGTGGAACTCAAACAACTCACGGTTCCCTCCTATACACATCTAAATGATACCTACACATCCATGTACAGTGCAGAATGCATAAGATACTATTACGGATGGCCCCACAGAGATCAGCGTGTAAGAATGAAATCAATCATCAAATGTCAAAATTCTCAATCGATTCCCCCCAAAAGTAACTATGCTCAAGGATGGAAAATTAAGCTTCTTTTCAAACTTTTTAGCCATGCATGAGAAGTGTGAAGTCCTAAAACGCAGGTAGGGAAGCAGTCGTAATAATCTACTATTAGTGGGTGAGTAAATGGAACAGAGAGGACGAATGCCAAGTCGTAAGAAGGGAAAAAAGTCTATGGAAGTAAAACTTTATGAATTTTGCAGTAGTACAGTGAAAGGTTAAATGGTAAAATGTTGAAAATGTTCGGGCTGTGGAAGCCTTAAGAAAATAGCGTGGCGAACTTTTGGCTAATTCATGACTTAAAGAATAATTCTCTCCCTGCAGCGTCCCTGTACTCCTTTGCTGGCATAGCTGCAGAAAAAGTAGTCATGCAGGGCCTTCCTGCTGATTTCCAATTATTCGATACAATTAAAACTCGGGCCTTTCCATGGAAGAGAAATTATAGAAAAATATCTCCAGCTGCGATGAATTAAGTCTTAATAAATGGAAAAACTATATGTTAATTGCTAATGCTGGAATCGTTCAAATGTTTTCACTCATTCTGGTGTTCATTTTTTATTCTGGGACATGGAAGTATGGAAGGTTCTATCCTCTGTTAATTTCAACTAAGGGTTTCTCCCCAACTCGGAATATCTTTATTAGAACACGTCATTAAAAGCATTTATTTAATTTGGTCGGGAAACTTTTCTCAAATTTCAACACTGGAGTGGCATACAGTTTTTTACTCAAGCATTCCAAAACTCAAATCAAATCCTACTTGGCTATATATAATATAACGGGGAAGATAAAGGGAAATGTACATTATTCAAATTTTAAATCTTAAATCTCAAATGCACATTATGCAAATGGTTTTATAAATAATGCTTCTACTCTTTCACCTCTCTCAAGACTTATGCTTGAATTCCTCGTCACACAAAGAACAGATCAAGCACTTCTATCTGTTACGGGTCCGAAAAAAATCATTTTTAAAAAGCGGACGAGGAAGCGGAGAAGGAATATCATAATAATGCACCTTCTCATATTCACATTACTTCCGCGTAGTAGAATCATTTACATATCCATATGCAGATCAACTTTTTATACTTTATTGAAGTCCATTCTTCCCTAGCCTGGGCCCTTTGAATGGAAAGACTCTCCCAGGCCGTGCTTATACATCATGAGACGGTATAGGGATGCTGATGATGTGACGACGAGGAATGAGGAATCCCTTCGTAATCCAGACATAGAGGAACCTTATATTTACTGTAGGACACGGCTCCCTATGCAATATGGAAGATGTTCCGTTATTCCCCAGATATATGTTATAAAAGAGTGTAAACAAAAATAAAAATTTGTGAAAGGAAATGATGAAAGACTTGCTATATTTTATAAGATGAGGATATGCAAAGGACATGCATAGCAGACCGGGGCAACAGTCAGATGGTTCCTTTATTTTAATTCAAGCTTTTTTAAAAAATCCGAGAATTTTTTCAATTTCCCCAACTCCCCTTTTTCCCTTTGTAGCCTTCTTTACAATTGGTATTTTATTTTTATACAGTTGGGATATTTATACTGGACGATATTATGTTTTATTGCTCGCCATGCAGGGTCGAACTACATAGACAATCTGACGCTGGACAGTTAAGATATGCTTAACGCCTGAATATCAAGCCCAGACCAGGCTTGATTATAAATGGTGAGAAGAGTCTTCCTGTGTTAACATTTCAACATTTTAACAATCTATCATCATCACCAATCTCACATCATCCCCACTGGCTATTTGTATTTGGACGATTGCCTATACGCACACATGAGCCCCTATATCCCAGCCTGATATTAGTTTTAAAACTTGTAATAATATGGAAATGGGATGAGTAACAGTAACGAAATGAAAAACGGACGTTCCTCCACACTCCATTAGCTAGAAATGGACTGGTGGATGGACACACAAAAAATTCAATTACCCACTCCACCTGGACAGCTGGGGATGGACGAGGTATTTTTTTCTAGGATAAGACGCGTTTATTATGCATCCTTGATCTTCCTTCTGCTACATCTTCTTGATTATTTAATGAATGAATGGTGAATGGACACTTGCCGAAGCCCTTTGTATTTTACTGTGGCCTGGATTTGCGAGAGAAAAAATTGGATTGTTTAGTGAGTTTTTTTTTCTCTCTCTCTCTCTCTTCGTATCCATCAATTCCAAGAGGAATCGGCCCCTTTGTAACTTTTTACTGTGTGTTTAAGAAGGTGTCAGAATGGACATTCGAAATCATCTGGTGAGTGCGAGGAGGCGTGAATTTTTTATATCAAGGGAAAATGAATTTCTAGGCTAGTTTTAGATCTTTCGGAGGAAAAATCTAATCAAGAATTAAATAATTAACCAATGCATACGGCTACTGTTCTAAATATATTTCATGGCAAGTTCAGCCTATTGATTGGATCCCCTGTTTTTATCCAATGTTAAAAATATTCGTTTTCTCCATCATGATTCATGAATAGACAACTCCGAGGGCCCTGTTTCCGCCAAAGCAAGAAATCAGGGATGAAAAATTGGTTAATTTTCATACGGCTTTTCCCATCAATGCCTTTTCATGTTTTTTTTAACAAATAGGGTGTTCTGTACAGCTTGTAACTCTCTCTTTCAAGTCTATAGAGGTAGACAATAGATTAGACCCATCCCTTTTTTGATTCTTGTGTGTCTCCCGGAGCCGACTTTTTTATTAATTTCATTTTTTGGCATACGAGAGCAGTAAAGGTGACAATTTAGTGGGAGAGAGAAGCTCGTTGGGGAAAATAAAAAACTGACTCAGGGGAAAAGTGAAGGGCTTTTGGGTCGTTACGAGGAAGCATGAAAAATGATATCTCCTCTAATAAGGAATAACGAACACACAGACCCAACTCCTAATTCTAATGCTAAGGTGAAAGATGGAAAAGTTATGCATGAGAGTGACTACTATCTCCACTTTTTGGAAGAATGAGATGGGCATATCACATGCAATCATTAGAGAGAAAATATTGTCATTATTCATTCTGCACATATATCTATAGTAAGCCCTTACCTTGAGCTTTGCAAGGATTTTTAAGCTATCTTATAGGACTTTAGACTGTAGTGTCCTATACGTAAGTACTATAAATATCAGGTCGGTTAAAAATGTTTCAGGAAAAAGGGGCCATTCGTCAAGATCAACCTCTGACTTCTCACACACCGTAAACTCATCTTGGGAGAACACTCTCGGAATTCTTTGTCTTCTGCCTCCGAATCTACAAAACCTCTTAACTTCCCTGGCCTTCCCTTCTCTTTCTCTCTGACAAAATAATATCAGATTTCTTCATTTGATATGCAAAAACAAAAACTAGTGTCAGGTAGTAAGGAGCATGGCCATAGAACTTCTGGTCTAGGACCCTGAATACCCTCTGAGTATAAGAAAATGCAACGGAGACAGCTTTTTCTTACAGTTATGAGATTTCGAATATGAAATGGGAGGCTGGATATGATAGTGGGCTATCGTAATTCTGATGAATTAGCTCTTTTTTATCAGGACTTTACCAACATGACTTAATTAGTCTCCTGAGACCCTGATGGTCACGAATTAAGTTTTAAGACCCGGGTGTGCGTCCTTGTTGTGCTCAGGGCCTTTATATTCCTTTTACTGCTCATGAAAATTCCGCTACAAATGGGCCATGATAAAATATCAATAAGAAACTGTCCTATTAGCCTTAATTCGATATTACGGTCAGTGATTCCGTCTAGGGCGGATTCCACATTCCGAACGAGTTCTTTATTATTGAAATATGAAGAAAAAATGTCGGGATGAGATTAATATTTTTTTATTCCCTTTTTCTCGAGGCGGGGACAGTTGACTCGTTATTAATTTTATTATGAGACTCATTCATACACAAGGGGACAATATGCTTGTGTTTAGAGTGTTCATCTGAGGAGGCAGAGATCTTAATCTTGTAAAAAACACAATGTAATACAGCAGTAGTTGCAAGTTTTTTAATAAAGATTTTTTCTTCCAAGATCTCCGACCTTTCCTTTCATTTTCCACGCGTCCTTCTCGCCGAAGATGTCAACCTCCCTTTCCCATCTCACATCCAACAGCTTTCCCCCTCTGCTTCTTACTTAATTAATTTTTTCTAATATACTCTCCTCTCCCTCATTTTTTAAACTCTATATTCTCTATAGACACTTGGACGAGATATGGAGTCGGATTTTTTAATAATAAATATAAACATGTATAGCATATAAAGAGCTCGTCCACCCCCGTCCCAACCGGGCTTCAATTTAATGCATGCCTTACTGAATTATTAAAAACAAATTTTTTTTCTCTCACAAACTCTCGCCTTTTCACAATGTAAGATTATCCCAACTCGAACCTAGGACACTTCTTACATGTGACAGCCAATATGGGAGCATCGTTATTAAATCTGAGGAATTCGGGCATTGATTTGTCCCGAGGGTCAAAATAAAGCCCTGATTCATGAAGATTTTGATATGAAAATGTGCAGGCATTTTTGAGCCCACACATGATGGAATTGATGCAATGTTTACAGCGTTTCTTGTCTTGTTTTTCGGCGTGAACGGATAGTGCTTAAAGATTTAAACTTAAGAATTAGCGGAATCCATTTTTCGTTGCTGCTCAAAGTTTTGTGACCACAACAGAAGGTGTTGTTAAATCTTTTCCTAATACAGGAGGACGTGAGGGCTTAGGTAAATTTATGCAAACAAGGTATATAGATGATCTTTGCTTGGAACTTGCAATATCCCAGCCAAGCAGGAGATAAAACAGTGTTTTATGTGAAAAAGTTTTACAGGATTTTATGTGCCAAAGTAAATAATTGGGAGCCATCCATCATAGCATTTATGAGAAATTTTTCATATCTTTCAACTCAAGGCTTATTAGGATTAGACAAAACTTACTTTAGTCCCTTCCCTCCTCTAGTGTATGAGGCGAGTTGGGTAAAGTTTCATTAAAGAGCTTGTAAAGGGAAGCCTTGCCTACTTTTCTTAAGAAAAATCAAAGAAATTTGACGTGAGTCTTCTGTGCATAGATAACTAAGGAACATAGAAATCCCTTCTGAAAGGTAATAAAAAAAATAATCCCCTTTGCTTTGGGTATCCTTAGCAATAATTATAGTGGGCTTGGGCTTTTCTCATCCTCTAAAGGAAATGAATGAAAAATTGAGAAAGGTGGAAGAAGTGGAACAAACCGCGGAGAAGATTAATCATACGATTCGTCAAAGAAGAATTCTTAATTTGGTGAAAAATGTTTTTCAAAAAAATCCCCGATTTCGGGTCGAGGCTTTCCCCTTTCTTCCTTTCGGCTATTTTTCCTTTTAATCATTTTATTTAACTACAACGGGAGAAAATTCCCTTTTCTTTACTCTAGTACTTTACATCATCTCATTGAGCCACTAGCGAGCTGAGCAGGCACAAGGCTTTTCGAAGGACGACATGAGATGAAAAGGGAAAAAATCCTAATTAATCCCTCACCCCAAATCTCTTAAAAGAAGATTTTCCCTTTTATTAAAAAACAAGAAAGTACTTTTCTCATATCGTTTACTTAAGAGTGTGCTCTTCTACCTGGAACGTAGACAAGATTATATACAACGTGGCCTTTTCAAGCTACAAGAGTCTTATTTGTATCTTTGTGGAATTTAAAATCTCTCAACTTTTCTCAATGAAGCAAATTAAAACTTCAAATAAAAAGATTCGCTGTTCTTACTGTCTCATATTTCATGTAATCCTACGATCGAATTCTTTCTCTATTTTATTGCGTAAAATAGATGCTGCTTTCAATCATTTTCAAACTAATTCAACCTCATTAAAATATTGAAAACCCCCATTTGCAAAAAATCCCACAATGTTAACAAATCCAGAAATATCCAAGCAAACCAGCATTGGGAAATAGACAAGTTGCAGATCGAAATTAATGTTTTTCTTCACAAACTGAGACATGTCAAACAAGAGGCACATGTCAAACTACACGTGGGTCCACAAGAGCATAAAGTTACCTTGTCATATCTCCACAACCTGATCCACTACACAGAATAACAGCTAGAGAAAAAAACGAATAAACGTGATTAAAATATAAGCTCTAGTTTTTTTTCCTTTGGAAAGAGCTATTGGATAATAATAGAGAACGGTTCTACAGCCCTGTTTTTTTTGTTTCCACTAATAACCCGGCCCACCGTACTCTGATAAAATAACGCGGCCGTGGACTGTAGATCACTTTGATGCGTTGCTGACTTTCGGTGTGTTAAAAAAGTTTGGATGTTTTAATGAAGTTTTCTTTTCCCGAAGTAGTTTTCTGCATAAAGTAAAGGTGGTGAAGACGGAGAGGAAAAGATTTCACATCAAACCAGAATTGGTCCATACTCTTTAGTACACACATATAAAGGAGAAGAAAGGTTCCAAGAGTAATTTACATATATATAGATATACATACATAGATCTATAGAGATGAGAATGCCATGCCAGAAGGATGAGTTTTTTGTACCTAGACAGAAAATTTGAAACAAGGGAAAGATGATCATCCTTACTTTGAAACCCTCTCTCTCTCTCTATCTTCTCTTACAAGTCTCGGCAGTAATAATCAAGAACGGAAAGAACAACAAGGTTTCAACTGAAGGGAGAAGACGCAGGGAAAAAATAACAGGGAAAAATAATGAACTAGATCAAAATCAAAACAAACTTGGCATCATTAATTTTTCAAAGTCTTCTTCATCCTCCTCTCTTAACCCTTTCTTTCTCAAATAAGACATTCTTTTTGCCCTATTTTACACCCATTTGAATCTCAGCCCTTTTTACTTCAACCGGAGCATCCATGTTCAGAGGGTGGATGGATGAGAGGAGTGCCTTGTACTAGATCCTCTGCGCTATTACTAACCATCCTCCCTGCCTTCTCCTACTGGATTCCCTTGGCTATGCACTGGAGCTCTAATAAATTCCCTCTTCATTTGCTTACTTGAGCGATCTCTTTAATTACCATTTGTAAATATAAAGTGCTCCTATTATTCCTTGTTGTTGTATGGGACATTTCTTCGATTACATACGAACGCTTCTTTTATGACTTGAGTTTCTAGGAATTGCTCATCAACACTTGGAAAGATGAAAATATTTGGCAACTAATTATGCAAAATTCTAGATTGAATAAATATTGAAGTAGTCGAATATTTTAGAACGAGATTTTCCATGAAACGTATTAGTCAGTACAGCAGGTAATTCAATGTATGATTTAAAGTAAACTCTGAATCTCTCAAGCATAGTTGACTCGACTCCTTGTCCAAAAAGGCTGCAACTTTCTAACTATTTGTTCTATCATTTGAAACACACCTGAAAGCTATGATTGGGATTTTTTTGTATCCTAAAGGGTAAGCCACTTATGATTCACCAATTCACGGTCCAACCTTGATCGAGGGAGTTTTTTTTACCTTCAAGGCCCTTGAAAAACGTTAGTTAATCGAATGCTTATATGTCGTTCACTATACAAGAGGATACATTTGATAATATAAGAAATTAAATATCTTCCGGAAATTAAAAAGCATATAGCAAACGCTTCCTCCCGAAAAATCACTTAGCCCAATACACCGGGTAGGGTAATACCCGGTTTGAATCTGAGGAGAGGAAATTCATTTTTCCTCCCTTTCAAAATACCCATCCTGTTTGATTAAAAGGAGACTCAACTTATCAAAATCTTCTCTCAGGTGAATTCCGTGTAAAACTGGGGAGGCTTGAATCTTTGTATATCTTAAGAGAGAGTGCTTTCTTAAAACTCCGTGGAAAGATGACATTAAGGGGAATAATTGAACTTGTTGTTCTAGGGAAAGAGCAAGCAGTCTCCATGTTTAGTAGCAACTGCCCTGGGTAGTGAATTGAATAATTTAAGAAAATAAAGAATGTTACAAAAGTTAACGCAACTTTGTACAATGGAAGGAAAGAACAATGTCTACAAGAATATAATGTAATAATATCATACACATGTATTCTTCTCGGCTCCTTCTTCTCCGCCCTTTTGAAAGCACACAAGTTATTAAAAAGCTCATGAAAATTCAATTTTATTTCAGAAACTCAAAACTCGGCCTTTTTGTTCCCTATTCTTATGGAATTACCAACAACGTGCATGCATAATACACTTGGTAATGTTTCTCACAACCTCTGTACATCCGTACAAGAAAGAAGAGGACAGTGAGGACAGGATCATAACAAAACGGAACTTATTCCCTAGCCTATTCAAAATCAGGAAACAAAAGCACAAGTCTGTGTGAGTTTGAAATGCTTCCAAAAATTTAAATTCTGGGTAGCTCTACAAAAGACTACAAGGAAGTTTGAGGGAAGGAAGCCAATTTCTTAAGACTTCTTTTCCTTTCCCCGTCTTTACATATAATAAGAGCATTTGAATTTGAATTTTTGGCTGAAGCAAGGACGTCTTCTTTATTACAGGATAGAAGAATAACTCCAAGACTTGAGAGATGGTAACAAGTTGCTTTTTTCCTTCCGGGTACAGAATAACAGGGGATGGACAAAGTTCCAAAAACTGGACTCATTAAGATCAGTAAATTTGCAAATTTTAACATTTCTAAGATGTTATTTTCATACTAAAAGAAACTATGTGCAATGCTCTGCCATTATTCGAGAGAGCTATAAGGCCCATTACTATCAACGATTGGGGACAAGAACTATATGGAAAGTTTTTATAGTTATGGGATGATTTTGGTAGTCAAACAGAAGTCATAAATGTTTCTTTGTGAATTTCTCCGTCTCTTTTTGGCCAAAGAAAGCCGTTTTATTACGTCTTGTTCTTTATTTCTTTTCTGTCTCTTACTCGAGGAAAGAACCCAATAGCTCGGTATACTCAA
This sequence comes from Agrenia bidenticulata, assembly GCA_034694785.1. Taxonomy (NCBI): domain Eukaryota; kingdom Metazoa; phylum Arthropoda; class Collembola; order Entomobryomorpha; family Isotomidae; genus Agrenia; species Agrenia bidenticulata. The sequence goes on along the minus strand of JAQFYM010000202.1, from coordinate 57,130 downwards.
CGGATTTTGTACAGTAGCTAAAAGATAGCACGAAATGTTAAAATAAACCCATAAATAAATGTTGAACGTAATAAAAGGTAGAATAATAAAAAATCTGGACTTGAGAGTCCCATTTATTTCTAACAATTGTAAGAAAGACATAACTGCTCTTCCACAACTCATGCATATACGCTCAACACTAAATTGTAGCTTGTAGTCAAGATGACGATTGGACTTTTGATTCTTGACGACAAAATGCCCAAGAAGAATTAACTCGTAAGGATAATATAGAGGACTTGAAGTCATTTTCATTTCATTAAGGATTCCAATAGAGGCAATTACTTTCCCCTTTAATTGCATTTTTTATCGGTCTGCGTCCCAGCATTCGATTCACCATTTTTTACGAGCTATCTCACGTTATTCAAGTCCATTTCAGAAATATACTCGGCTACTACTACTACTACGAGTATGAAAAATATTCTCACTCGGTTAATCTAGATGGAAATAAAGTTTTTAAGGGTCTCTAGCATCAGGGTATGAAATGATACGAGTACAAGATGCATTCAACGCTTATCAGTCCGTTTTGCATATAATATATTGGGTACTGCTCCTGCCGCCCTTTCAGTCTAACAGAGCCACACAATATAAGTATGTCACCCTCCTGGGCAAAGCTCTTGCTTAAAAGGGAATACTAAAAAGGAGCAAAAAATTTACGATTTCTTTTCCAGTCTTTTAATGCCTAGTAAAGTAATCATCATCTTCATAATCGTAATCTTTACGCTCTCCTTTAGAATATAAGAATATTAGTAGCATTACGATCATATCATCAAATTATGCTACACAATAAGATTACTTCCAAAGAGATAAAATACTTCAAATTGCATTCGGTTTCTGCAGGTGGTCTCTCATTTGACTTTTATTCCTTATATGCAAATTACACGCTTCATTCTCCCTAGCCATTATATACTGTGTGGTATTATCTCACCACAGAACTCAATCATGAATGCCTAAATACCTTGAAATCTTTTGATTAAAATTTAATAAGCAGGATTGGGAAATATATTTTTATTCATTACTTCACTTCCAAAGTGTCCGTGGGAAATGGATTTCTGAAGCGTCATTTCAAAACAAGATTCATCCATTCCTGTAGGGATTTCTATAATACCGATACGCAAGTAGCATAAGCTTCTTTCCATGTTTTACCTGAGCTGACAAGAGTAATTGATTTGACTTCCTAATACATTCGCATTTTGATTGCCTATATTTATTCATATAAGGAAATTGCGTGATTCACGTCTACAGTTCCGTATTGCTCAGGCTAGATTTGTTAGATTGTCAGACATTCAGGGATGAACCTAAAAAGAACGGAAGAAACCAGTCGTGCCAAAAAATCACCACGCCCAATCATCACCACTAAAACCTAACAACCTCAAGCTTTGCTACTTACTTTCTACCACCACAGCTCCGGCTTACCCTTTTCTCTGGGCTTTCACTACTTTATAATCTGCCATTTCCCCATGGCATCCCATAAAATTATTGGGAACAATACGGCTTTTTTAATAATAGCTAGAAAGTAGGCATGCCATCCATTTTCGTATTATTCATCCCAGTCGGCCATGGATATAAAAAAATACAATGAGAGCCCTAATTCGGTTTTTACCCGGATAAAAATGGAGGTACGTGTGCACTGAGACTAGGAGTCCAGGAGGGTGCGTTTTTTCCCGAGAGCATGAACACTGAACATACGCTTTTTCTTCAACCCTTTTTTCATTTTCAAAATACATTTCTCTCTATATAGTATGTACATTGATTACATATTTGATGTCTCGGATAGTGATATGATTACGTGTTGTTCAGGGCCAACCCCTTCCGCCTGCCCAAATTCTAATATGTATGCGTGCATAGGAGCTCTACTCGACTTAGTCCACAATGTAATTAAAAAGGAATGGATGGAAATTAATGGAACCCGATAATGGATAAATGCATTCTCCCAGATTGGTAAAAATGGTCGTTGTTTTGCATGGAGTTTGTGAGTTGAGATTCGATTGGATACGAATATCTGTAGAGCATACGTACGGATTGACACGTGGATAAGATAGTGGACAGTAACTGACCTGTGTGAAGGCGAGTATGTTGTTGAACATGAGAAAGCTGCTTGAAACGTCTGTCACAGTAGGAGCATTTGTAAGGTTTTTCTCCCGTGTGAACACGGATGTGTTGAACGAGTTGGTGGTTGGATGAGAAAGATTTAAGACATTGTTGACACTGATGAGGTTTGGACACACCGGCTCCACTCTCAGATCCAGAACTTGAGCCAGCTCTCATCATTGAACCATGAGGACCGAGTCCATGATGTCCGCCCTGGGTCTGCTGAGCCACCACTGCTTGCTGCTGCTGCTGTAACTGCATTGCAGACTTGTGCATAAAAATCTGTGAATTTAAAAAATAAGGAAGATTGTAAAATTAATTTTTAATTTAAATGAATAAATGGTCCAATTATCATATAGATCATGGGGCTAAGATCGATGAGCCGGGCCAATTATGAAGGAGGAAGGCTGGAGAAAACTCTCAAGAAAAATCATTTCCTGTCAAAACATCAAAAGTCTACGGAAGTTCATAGAGCTGGCTCAGATGAGCCCGCAGTTCATCATCATCAGGAGCCTTCACTTTAGGTTTTAATCACTTTTTTACTAAAACTTTTTTAGCCTCAGACCCCAACGAAACTCTACCTTGCCAGCCATGAGAGTCAAAGCATCTTATATATATTCTATAAATGTATTATTGACACTTGTGCTTCTTCCACATACAATTTACAGCCTTTTTCCTCCGAGAATGGAAAGGGAAAGAAAAAGTTTTTCTCCTCGAGAACAAAACGCCTTTTTCCTCCAGAAAGGTACTTTTACAGCCTCCTCACTCAATTGTCAAGTTAACCAAGTTAACTTATAAACTTGCCACAAAGCGGTGAAAAAAAACTCAAAAGCCAAATCAAACACTTGAGACAAGCCTTCTTATATGTATATATATGAGGAATGGAGTAATGGAAAACCTCGAGAACCTCAGATCTTGATGAATAAAAACCTTTCAAGTTCTTTGACTTAATAAGAAAAAACAGCGAGGACAGCTACCTTGTTAAAATGCTTATTAAGTTGATAATATGGGAAGGTATTCACCTTCAATATCTCGCCTTGCCTCTTTCCTCCAAGGGAGAGGAGGATCGTTAGAAGTAAAATGCTAAATGGAATGACTTTATCAAATCAAAACTCTCAGAAACTTTCCTACAACATTTTTCTTCCTGAAATATAATGAAATGAGAAAAAGAAGAAAGAAGTTTATTCCTTAAAAGAATGAGATTTATCTGACAGAGATTTTTTCCCCTTTAGTAGAAAGGAAGGAGGATGGTGTGTCCTACAGAGGGAAAAGCCTCTGTCACCCAGCACTAGATCCATCCTTAAGTCTTGTACTATAAGTGAAGGAGTGCTAGACTGTCAAGAGATGAAAAAAGTTGTAAAAAGGGAAAGAAAAGAAATTCCAAGTGAGAACAGAAAGTATTTTCCCTTCACATCCCTCTCGCCCTCTAATTGTAAGATGTGACGATCGAGAAAGGCAATGAGCTATAAACCCAGAGATATTCAGACTTGGTTTGTACAAGAGAAAAAGTCGAGGATAAAAAAGTGCTAATTTCCTTCCCTTCTGGAATGAGACTCAAGTCATTGTATGCCGTATGTGCTATATTTATAAGATAGTACATACACTAGTTGGGGTTCTCGAGGATCGAGTTTACAATTTTAAAATCCTATTTTCACCCCGTCCCTATACTTTTTTGACAGGCTGACTTCTATCCTTCTGTCCCTGCTCTTGACTTCCCTCTTTCAAAAGTCAGAGTCAACACAAAAAGTTGACATTGACGGCTTTCCACATCTTCCAGTCCACATTAACAGCCTATTTACATTGAACTTGGATTAAAAATCACTGAAATGTGGCGAAAGGAATTTTGACTTGGGCTCAACTTGTCTCTCGACTTCAACTGAAGGCCTTGATCGCATCCTCACAACACGGGATCCAATTAAGTGTAAAAGGCTTGTGGGGGGAGATGATGATTTCCCATTTTACTGGGATATAATTGAGTTATTCATTCAAAAAAACAAGCAATCTTTCAGTTCCATAATCTTATTGAGAATACATATCCTTGGAGAATACACTAGCATATTACAGGGATTTCAAATTTAACTAGTCCATATCCTTCCACACAATACAATTGGGTTTTCAACACACCAACTTGTAAATTTCATGTCACAACATTCTTTGTTGACTTTGATTCATCGCTAAGTGATTGACCTTTTAAATAATAAATAGTGAGAAGATACAATAACCCAAAGGCAAGAAGGATCACAGGTACAAAACATTGGTATGCTTGATATTACATTACAAAGGCCCACACAACCCCATCCTCCCAATATGAAATAGGGATAGCCACAAGTAAATTTGTTGCCCAAGTCGGAGCCTCAATGTGATAGATAAAAAAAGTGATTTTGAATTCAAGAGCCGTCCTTCCTTACCGATTTTGGTAATAACAGGCGAGGGGAAGGAAAAGGAAAAGGCTCATCATCATCAAAGCCAACATGCAGTTTCGTATACGAGACCAAAAGACTCATTCATTTCTTTTCGTAAAAGTTCCTTGAATAACGTAGATACAAGTACGGCTTGCATGTCCGTAAGTATCCGAGACCTAAGTGTGCTTCCTCAATCAAGCCCCTAAAAACCAATCCGTTCTAATAATAACAGATCAATTTTTAATTCCAGGAGGATATGACTCTCACCGATGGGAGACGTGAGGGAAATCCACAATCTTTTCCCTCCCATTTAAGGTCACACTTTTCTCGGATTTCTCCATTCTAGCAGACTCTTAAAGTCTTAATTTTTCGCCCTTCTTCTCAAATAATGGATGCCAATGCCCCTACTGAATTCCGACTCCTCGCCCTGTACACTTTAAATTTCTTATTCTCAATGTCATTATTAATGTCCAAGTCTATATGCCGTACAGGGTAGACGTACATAGCTTAGACCCGGTTAGTGTAGAATATGTATAAAGTGCCGTTGCTTATAAATCTGGTTCCCGTCTCTCTCATCTCCTCCCTCTGAACCTCCGAGTTCATTATTCTTTCAAAAGTATTTCCAGTCTTTTTAAAATGGCCATCATTTTCTGCTCTCCCACCTCATTTACATATTCATCTTTCTATGAAATGCAACTACTACTTTGGGTAGAGTTAGTATGAGCAGGCCTGTAGCTTTCAAAGCCTCACTCTTAGGGTATAGACTATGGGCTATTAAAAACATTTTGTTGTTTAGTAGGGGACAACCCCGAAGTTCTAAAAACGTGAAGCACGGCCATCAAAAGTCTTAAATATGTAAACTGCAGAATTTTTCCTCCTTGACTCCATCCCTCATTTCATTTCACTTTCATTATTCTCCCGTGTCAACCTTTCATTCTTTTAATTCAAGCCCCGAAACGGTGAAATAACAAATAGTTTGCAAGCCCAACCCGGTTCACCCAACCGAGTAAAACGTCTCTGTTTTCTCTATTTCATATATGTGTGCACAAGTCTATCCTGGCTTAATCTAAGCCTTTCCAATGGAGACGGAGGAGGTGGAATAAATACGGAGAGAAGTGCACACATCCACATGGAAATTTCAAAGTTTTAAATGGTGGAATGAGCACAGAGAGTGAGTCATAAAAAAGAGGGGTGGGAGAAAAATACAAGAACTGGGGGAATACCATTTAAAAAAAATACTCGGATCGTCTCATCTTTCCTGCCTTAGCATTATTACTTTTTCGGATGGGATGAGATGAGCGGGCCGAATCAGTATTGAAGGAAGGGGAACTTTTTTATTCGTTTTATATCAGAGAAATCCCTGCGTTTGACGAAAAAAAATTAACTCCATTTCAGTACTATAGCTAAACAGGACACTGAGCACTGACTGATTAGGAAAGAGACTCTTAATAGCTAGGAAATAAAAGGCCTCTCTATATTCCTTTACCGCGGGTAAATCGTAGGAGAAGAAAAATCTAGTAAATCTAAATCATACGGTTAGCAACCATTTCCATACACCCTAATTATAAAACTTGGAGGACTAATGAGAAAAAATGGAAATGGTTGACCGGGGAATAAAAATGACTACTTTTGACTATATAATCAGGGGGGATTCTCTGACGGCAATTGCACCCGGCCCTTTGTCTCATTCAGTATTTATTGAACTCATCTGCCTTCCCTAAAAGCTATAGCTATAGCAGAAGCTCCCCGGGTAGTTTATGTCCTGATGTACCCGGATAAAAAAATTGGGAAAAATGCCCTCATTGGCTTTCTTTGAGTGTGGGATGTATTTTATATTACTGTCTACCTATGTGGAAAAAATTACCAGCGCATGCGACACCAACTCTTTTTTTTTCTAACAACAGAACACAACGATTGTGTTTTATTCCTTAACCGAATACTCATTTCATAGTTTCCCTCGGGGAATAAAAAGAATGTGTAAAATATTAAGTAGAAAAATTTATTGTGATTTCTAAACACTGTACATAGGAGACAAGTAAATAATTTTAAATGTATCAGTACGTAGTGATGAGATTTTGTGTTTTAGCCTGAATCAACTTTAAGAAGCGCAGAGCATTAAAAATATTTCAAATGTATCCATCCATTTAAAAAACATTTCAAAAATGAAAGTGGAGCTGAGAGATGGATAGGAAGACTATAGGGAATAAATTCATAAGCACTTTACTGACTAAATGCATTTGGAAATACTCAAGGGAGCCCAAACAGTCAAGATAAACTCCCGTATCATCATCATCATCATTCCTTCTCATCTCATCCCATCCATCCCCATCAAATGTATATAATCCACCCTGTCTTTTAAAACATGAGTTCTTATAATATTTGTACTCTAACTCAATTTGCATACATTTTTTAATTTCTAAATTTATCTTAACTCTCCTTCTATCCCTCTCCCTTTCTTTAAGGTTTTAATTGGCAAAAAGAGCAGCTCCAGCACCCGTTTTCAACTAGATTAAGAGTAATGACAAAAAGGCACAAGGACATGGCAATCGGTCAGCCCCACAGCCGGTGTTTCTCGCCCAACCCATTAGAATGGGAGGATCGACGAAGCATTCATTATTTCTGATAACAATCGACTTGCACAGGATTCCAAAAAATACGACGTACGTTTACCTCACTTTAAGCGCTAGTTACACTCTCTCATCTTATAAATGTGTTATTAGCGCTTGGTCAGAAACACACCAAAAGTAAAGAGCTCACAGGTATAACATTATCGACAATATTTAACTTTTAATAGTGAATGTGAGGCCTAAGAATCCAAGTTTACTTATGGGATGAACAAACAATGGTAAAGATATATTTTTAGAGTCTTAACGACTGTGCACACAATGAGAAATTCATGTACTCAAGCACTCTAATAAAAGCTTCTTTTTGATCCAAGATTTCCCACTTATTAGCCTTTAAAAAGGGTGCTCAAGTGGTAATCAGGCCGATACATAAAAGTAGACGAGAACACGCCTCTTCTACCCAAACTCTTTCAATTACCTAGGAATGAATTTTTTATTAGCGTGTTTTCTCCCTGCATAGCCAGTTTCATTAATTATTACTGTTTAAGACTAAACGCCCCACATTAACAAATCCTCAAACATTTTATGCAACGGGCTGGGCCCAACTCGAACTTATTGGCCATGGATGACCCAGGAAATATTTATTCAGAGCATTGGCAGTTGTTTTTAAATCTTTATACGGTAAAGTGAGCAAATCACGGTAATACAAAAAAATACAGGCGCCACCATGTCCAGTGTTTGCACACCAAATCCTAATGCCACTTTTTGGTAATGTATATCATAGAGTAGGGAGAAATCAGAAGAAGAAAGCATAATGTCGTGATAACAACTTTCCCTTGGTTATTTTTTATAGCCCAGCCTTCGCAAAGACTACCAGTTCTTTTCCTATATAAGTTTTACTGTACTTTTACATGATTTCTGGATTTATGGAATTTCATGGTCTTTTGGCTATGAGTTAAGCTGGAGTCAAGGAAAGTGGTGGGGGTGGTGGTAGTTGGTAGTATGATGATAATGATGATGATGAGAGAATGGGCTAGACGACTGAAAAGGAAATGAATGGCTTTGCTTTGCCATTCTAGATTCTCACTTAAATAAAACAAAGTAAGTAAAAAGCTTGTTTTTCATCCCTTGCTCCTCCAAATAGAATATTGCCCTTTTCTACGCTCTAGGTTAGACATTTTAAATGCAACTGTCTACCATCTCAGGACAAGAAGCCGTTGTTTATGGAACAAAAGCTTGTGTAACAAATAATTCTAGTTCTAGCTACAAACTCAGCATCCCTCCAGCTTTCTCTCAAGTCTTGGGCTGAGAATCACATACTGAGAAAAATCATGGATGATATGATAGCGGACGGAAATTCCAAGAAAAAACAGAGCAGAGTTATTACAATAGTTTTTTACGAGGCTTAGACGAGACCCTGCCCCTCCATTGTAGAACAGAGTAACAAAAACTCAGCAAGAGACTTTCCCTTAGAATTTACGAAAATATAATGGATGATCCGAACAAAAACAAAAAGATGTTTGTGCATAATAAATGTTCTACATTAATGCATAAATAAAGCTCTGCTTTCCCCGTGGATGCCAGTGCCATCATCATCATGCCACACTTTAGTTTCTGTGGGAGAAGAGCATGAAAGCCTTCACACAAGACACGGGAGATTTTTTCCCCACTTCTGTACACAAAGTGGCGGTGAAAAATAGGTGCATTAGTCCTAGTGAGCTTTTCACACGGATTGATCCCTGTAGAATCTAATAGCACCAAGCCACGTTACCTTGTTTAGCTTTGGCTAGAAAGTGTAGAAAAGACAGGACATTAGAAGAGAACAACACAGAACATGAGAATCTGAGGGAAAAGAGAGGAGGCGAGGGAGGGGCAGAGTGTAGAGAATCATGGCATCGTGTAATAAATTTCCCTGAAATGATTTAGATGAATGTGGATATTATATGCATCATGAATAGCTGAAATTTGAATTAGTAAGGGAAAAATAATAATATAACAAAAAGATATTTTATACGCAGTGCCAAGGGTTCAGAGTGCTCTTACAAATCTCAAAGTCCAAAGGCCCTGCCTCCTCTCTTTCTACATATTTTATATTTTAATAAATGTAGCTTTTATCGCCCATGTCAGGCCCATCGAAGCGAAAATTCCTTTGTTTTTACGCATTTTATTTGATGGATACATGAGCTAATTTCTTGTAACAATTGCATAGTTAGAATATGCATGGACATAGACATATAAGGAGGGGATCGACAACTCATAAGCTTGGAGGTTCGGAATCAAAAGACTCCAGTCATGATTGTCATGAACTCGAGAATGTCTACAACTACAAGTCTAGCCGGTGCATTGCATCCATCGATTCTGTTCTGCTTACACTTGGATAGCAAATATTTTCTCCCCTCCCTGTCATCCAGTGAATTTTATTATTGAGCCATTTCCTGGAATTCGGTTATTGCTTTCAACCAGAGCTTTGTAAAAAATCTTTTCATAATTCCAATTCACAAAACTACCTGTCACTCCTCATTCCAGAGGCCTTTTAAGGCCAATGGAAAAATAGGCAAAGAAAAGTGCAAGGTAGAATTCCTCGAAATACTCAGCTTGCAACAATGCAAATGCCTTAAAGGAGGCAGACGATGTATAAATAATTCTCCAGAAGCTTTGTATTTATGTTCCAAATTGCATTTATATTTCAAGTAGCTGTGACTATGAAATTGTGATACAATTTATCAGACATGGTTTTGTGATAAGCGCATTTCCAGTTGGGCTACCAAAACAAGCACAGATACAGAGTAGACTGATATGCCTATAGGCTCTTTTTTGAAATCAATAAGGAAATACACAGGTAAGTTAAGCCTTTTTAGTCTCTCGGAATCTAAATGTTCCGTGAATTGCATTATCGTGAATCGAGAATGAGTGCAACCCTACCTGCATATCAAACAGTTACGGCTTATCATTTCATTTGTTTACACACAACATCCAATGATTGACATCTACAGGTTTATAAGTCTGGCTTAGGTGGAAACCCATGGGGTTTAAAAAGAAATCTTTTCAATGCATACCGTCTCTGCTTAATATAAATAATTTTTTTTAGAATAAATACAAATCATAACCTACCTTTCTACGATAAAGTTTAGTATGATTGCTTTCATAACTCGAAAATTTAATTGGATTTTCATACTGCGCCGTTAATAGTCTGCCTTGTTTCAATACGTATGCACTTTTTGCAATGAAGAATTTTATCAATTCCATTTCAGTGCAGTTCATAAGATATATCAAACTAAGTTGGGTTTTATGCTTATTCTCAAAACCGTATTCCTGGTGGAAGCTAGCTGGAATGAAGACAAATATGTACTTTTTAAACCAAGACTAAAAAAGTGCATCGAACTTTCTATTAAGAAAAAAACAAAAGTGGCTTTTAACGAAACGATGCTGTACTAGAGTTTTTTGGCACGAGTCAGGAGTGATTGCAAATTCCAAAATAGCATCACAAAATACCGATGAACCGTTACAAAACTGCATAACACCAGTCCATTGCCACCTTATCTTTGCCCTTCCTCCTGAGCCTGCCTGCCCATGTCACACGTGGAAGGAACGAAGGACATCCAAAATACAAACCACTTAAGTTGGCCATCTACATATAAACAAGGCATAGGAGGATGCCACCCGTGCCCAAGTAAAAATAGAAATAGTAAAGAAAGTCAAGGGAGTTCATTTAATTAGGTAAATCACGTGTATCTTAAAACTCTAGAAGAAAAAGACGCAAAACCCAATGAACTGGGGCCAAATGGATCAACTAGGGCATTAATTGCCCAATTGAGTCTATTAATCAAGTTAATGCTTCTATTACCTCCTTAGGACCCACGATAAGCCGTGCATCAACTCCCACAATTAAACATGGCTATACACTACAGACTATAGAATGCATTTCTTCCAAACCCGAATCGTTCGATTCAACTCAGTCACTAGTACCAGCCCATATACCACGGAGTCTAACCGATAGAATGAAATATTAATAACACCCATTCGTACGCTAGTAAAAATCTAGAAAATTCTCCAGGATTTTAAAACCCGACTAAAGAAAGCTAAAAATCCGGGATGGGGCACATAAAATCCCCGCAATTGAGGAGAAAGGGGAAATAGAGATAGGAGACATATCTCATTGGAAAAAAGGGCGACGGTTGGCAGTCGTGAGTGAAAAATTATGCAAATCACATTCGAAGAAGTTAGAAATTATGACTTGGTAGGGAAATCAAGAGCATGAAAGGGTATACATAAAACCCGAAAGGGTTTCCTCTCTGCTGTGTCATCATCACCTCCTAAAGAATCTCAATTCTCTCAAGAAGGAATCTGCACACCAGTACAAGCCGACTAGTATCTCTATCAGACACACACACACATCAAATGAGATCACTTTATACACTTTTCTCTCAAGGGTTGAGAGTTCGAGAAAGAACCTTTAAACCTTTAAAATGCAAAAAAGTCTCATCGTCCTCCAGCACAAAGTCTGTTTTATTACACGGGATATTGTCTAGAGATGGAGAGAATATATAAATTTATGCACTTGTATCTTCTACTACTAGAGACTCGGGTAAGAAACGGATATAGGAGATAGGGGTTCCTTCCTCGCTCCACTTGCCTTCCTTCTACCTAGCTTTTTACAGCCTTTGACTTTTTGCTTGATGATCCTTGTCTTTCATCTGCTCATCTCTTTATGCTCGTAGTTAGGTTGTATTTCTTTACACTTTTACACTTTGACTACCAAATGAAACTTTTCTCTTGATTTTAGACTAAATTTAAATCATCACAACTTCACAACTCACCCTCATAGCTACAAATCGTTACTCCTCGTGGTTTGTAATGATTATGTATTTATTTATGCCTGGAGCTCTCTGCGTTTAGTAAATTTAAAGACTAACCAGCTTCATCTAGGGTTACGTCGGGAAAAGGAGAAAACTAAAGGAGGATTAAAGGAACACAAATTGTTCAAACAAAGAATACTCTTTATTAATGTTTGGGTATTATTGATAAGACAGTGTCATTAAGGACTTTGATTTGTAGGAACCTTGAGGCTTTTTTTATAGAATTAGTTAGGGCAGTTGGAATTGTGGAGATTTGGAGTATTGGAGACAGCGAGGATGTCTACAAAGGCAGAAATTCCAAGTTTGATTTTAGCATTGTTAAGAATGAGGAACTAATGAGATTAAATTGCATTACATAACATCGTACCTGATTATTATTGAAAGACAAATAATATGCAATTATTTATAGAGGACTGGCAAGGTCAAATTTCTATAAGATTTCAGTAACTCGTCGTTGCATTGGTGTGTTAAATTTCAAGAGCTGGCTCACGGCTCATTACACAAGTGGTCCAGAAGGGAAGGAACGTTCTTACGTAATAAGTATTTTAAGACGTCGTATTCAGATTTTAAATCATTTAATTACTACCGAATACATTAAAGAGATTATCGATATAACATTTTAAGTTTATGCTATTTTTAGTGATGAAAATCAAATAAAATGTGATCTAGCAATAAACTATGTAATTATTTGATGGGGTATGAATTAAATTTATATCATGTTGATAACAAACTACTAGTATAAATATTTTAAGCAATTTAAAATTCTATGGCCTGTCTTTAAGGTGGACTAGATGAAAGGGTTACGGTCAGAAATCGTATTCCTAATTTGAGGTTCATTTTCATTAATAAACCCTCGATGAAAATTGTGGATCCAATTTATGTTTTTCTATCGTTAAGTTATTCAATTTATATTCCTTCATTAACCAAGCCCTATGGGATTGGTTGTATACCCCCTTGGTTTTTGTTCGTTGTAAATGAAATCCTTCATCCTAGTAGTAAGTTCAAAATATAAATAGGATTATATTAGAATAAATTAAGCCTACTGTTTCAGAAGCAATTCACCCATTCACCTAGGAAAGTATCGAAACCGTCAATGCTCTTCAGACACTCCAGACTCCCTCGTAAAGGTTGTAACTGATAAACTTTAAAACGATCCCATCCACCCAGCACATAACCCAGAAAAATCCAAGTTCAGAGAGTCCAACTTCATAAGACTTTTTGTTTTATATTTAGAATGGAAAACTAGAGGAAGGCAAGCCGTGATTTTTTTAAAAGGAAATCTGCCCATGTGTCCATGAAACAATCGATGCACTTTTAAACTTATGGAACGCAATATGAGAGACAAATGTCTAGCAAGTTAGTGCATGATTGTTATCATAACAATTATATTGCATCCATTGTTTCTGTCCTGATAACTTTTCTTAAGTATCAACAGCACCTCCGATTCACTCACCGCTCAACGTATCAAAGTTAAAGAAAAATGTGTACACTGAAGAGAATACATTCAAAGAACACAGAAGACTGGCAGTTATTTTCATATAATCTCTAATAATTTTAATTGGGAACTATTCTTACCTCAATTTCTACTAGAGAAGTTTCAACCTGCTGTCAATTTTGATATGAAAACTATACAAAGTTGTCACAATCCAGCGACGTAAGATTGGCATTTAACTCCACAATTATAATATCCCATTTGTAGACAGAAAGTTTGAAATTTAAAATTTAAGTTAAATATATTATTGCATGACTTGAGGAGGAATGGAGGGATAATTGATAAATGTGGCTTATCAAGTGAATAGTTATGATTAATTTACTGCAACTGGGATAGTTTCAGTTTCAACCTTTTGTGTGCACATTGAATAAAGTAATTGCACTAATTACGGATACTTCACAATTGCAATGTATTTACTACCCTATGCATTTGGAGTATGGGGTTACGTTTTTTTACGTTTTATTTGAAGAATTATTATTTTCTCTGCGGTTTCACCGAATGCATAGCTGTGTATCTGCACTTGAAGCTTTCGATACAAGACCACCGATATACAGTATAAATTATAACAAACTAGAGCTGTTCGCATAAGTTGAATGTTGTCACTTTAGTTTAAATTGAGGTCTGGGATGACAAGTACTCCAAATATTTTTAACCACTAAGGTATGTAAACTGTGAAACAAAGTCTAAGTAAACTTGTGCTCCCGACCTGTCGAGCAGTTTTAACTTGAGTGAAACAGGGGGAGTTAAACTCTTAACTGAACTACTCAACAATTATTTACTTAAGTAATTGGGGTAGCGTTAGCTAAATGTGTTGGACGATTTAAATGAAACACTTGTGCTCGTCTTCCCAGCAGCTCTCCAATCTACTAACTAATGCCTCGTTATAAAATTGCCATGTTGCATCGTTCCAGTGCACATACATATGTAGTATTGTGGGATCAGTTGGATGATTAGCTAGGAGTACGTACACTATACAGAGTCAACATATTGCAGAGTGTGGAATTTACACTTTGCAGCAAAGTGAGGTCGGTTATGGCAGGATTTGCATTTGCAGTCTGCAAGCATTCATCTGTAACGATAAATATATGTGTGGACTCGTCACTTGGTTAACATTGGAGAATACAAATCATCGCTGCTAGATATGGGACAGTGCAGTAGCTTTCCTGTTACGGCGAGTATTGAGTATCTTGGTTGTGAAGAATTGATAAGTCCATCCAACTGCAGTGACAACACCCTTGGATTGGCTAAATGTGCATTATTTTGAATATAATGCACAAGCCTCAAAGAGCGTATCCCTTGTGAAGAAGACAAACCTGATTCTCAATGTGATAGATAAAAAAGCTGGCAACAACTGCATTTAAGGATGTGCATCAAATGTAACAATCTTAAAATAGTAAAATTAAGTGAATAAAAATATTTATTTAATTCATCTATGGTAGTTCAGTACTAGGAAAAAGGAATCGTTACTTCTTTACAGGACGGAGGGTTCTTTTTATATTTTTTTGGATTGTTACGAACTGTTTTTTGGCAGTCTTATAGAAACGAGCGTCAACCTTGCGGATAGAAAAACTGCAGGGCAACATCCCGCACAAAAACGTGTGGAATACTCTCAAAGAATGCAATACTATAAATATACACATGTATCCAACTCGACTATAATATCCATTTACAAGTATTTACAGCGATGAACGAGAATATTAGTAAGAAGAAACTACAGGGCTGCTATAACTGCGTCGAGTAGGAAAGGCCTTGAGATTGAGCCAAAGTCAATTCCAATCATTCTGATGCTGTTACCTCAGAACTCAAAGCCCTATCACGTTCAGTGTTTAACACTTCTAAAAATGCATCCTTACTCATGTTTTTTGGAGCGAGATTTTGCTCGTTAGTTTGTTCCGAGAGTTTGCATTTATATGCAAAACTCTGGGCGCTTCTTACATGTGCTACAAATGTTAACAACTACACTTGCACGGTCCTGACTGTGCACACTACAAAGCAGCATCAGCAGTCTGGCCGTGGCAGCTGGAAGAGATACTGTGTTTGAGCTATGCATTGGGTTTGGCTATGAGCTGATTGGAAATTGCAGATGCAAAATTTATCCACTAGCTATCTGGACCTTGGGATATAGAAATAATAAATGCATTACTAATACCAGTACTCCAAAACTGCCTCTCGGTCTAGTGGTGCACTTGGCACTGGATCTCTCTTCAGTTTTACAAAGGCTAAGTATGTTGGCGAATTGAAGACGTAGCTTGCTCCGAGATATGCTAGGATATATACATTTATATATTTAGCTACAGGGATAGCTTTGATAATTTGCAATCCTGTTTGGAATTTAGTCAAACACTCAAAGTCTCTGAGAGTGGACTGCCTTGAAGTTTTTGCTATTCCTTTTTCTCCCCGTTGGTGCAGCATTTTGTTTTTATGCACTCTGTTCTACATACAAGCTATATAGCATTCAATTAGATGGAGAGAGATAGTTCATAATTTAATGCCAACTTATATAAATTGTGTACAAATATATTCTCACACCTTCTTTTGATGCAGTTACGAGCTATGTGAGGGATACGGGAGTGTAACGATAACAATGAATAAATAAATAAATATGTGTTTAAAATGTTGATGAATCTCATCCAAGTTGCCTTGAATAGATTACATAAATAATTATCCACGTTTGTTTGGTTTTGATTATCCCAGGGCTGTTTTTTTAGTCGTAAGAAATTGAGCCTTTTTCCTCTTTTGAGTTCAGAATTTTTAAAGGAAAAAACTTGAAACATTTAAAATTGAGAATCCAGCATATGATTTCTTGCTGTTTTTTTTTCAATGGAACATTACACGGAAAGAGATTTGTAAAAAATGAATGCACAGTTGTTATTTCATGTTCACACTATCAATTAATGTTTTTATCTGCGGAAAAAACTCCGTTCCTTTGCTAATCATATCGATGGGATTTTTTCAGTTATACATATATTTTATTATGTGATTAGATATGGTAAATATTTTGGAGTGTAATCAAACCGTCTAAGATATAATGGAAATTTTTCCACGTGTGGCTAAAAAAAATATTCAGAGTGACCTAGGAGACTCCACGTGCGCTCAAAATCATATGCTAATTATACTTACTATTATTACCTGAGCCCAAACTTGTTTAGCTCAACCAAATAACACATTTTCTGCAAGATTGAATCTACTATTCCTGGGGAAGAGGTTGTAAGGAAATAATAACTTTATCATGATATCATTTTCAGGGAACATGAACCATTAATCAAATGAATTTCCATGGACCCATAATACTTGGTGCATACTCCATGTGTACCTTAATTGTAAACGGGAGAAAAAGCTATTAGTGTGCTGATCAACAGCTTGTTGGGACTTTAGAGGTGAGTTTAATTAGCAATCGCTGTCTAATTAACCCCGGAAACATTCTGCTATTCTCTTCGTCACACATTTAGTCATGTGACTCCGTCTCAATTGTATTATTTGATGAAAACCTGCTTGTTAGCCATCAAACTTTGTCAATTAAAAAATTTAGAGCATAAACATAGCATTATATTCCACTTGATTGTCCCAAAGTCAAAGAAATTAAAAGAAAATCTAAACATAATATTTATCTCTATCTGCTTGCTCAACATCTACATATTGCATCTTAGTATCTCTGTGAATCCTTCGGTACTAGTTTTATGACAAGGAGCTGGGGTATGCAAGGTTGCAAGAATGCAGTGCTCAAATTTGAGCAAGAAGGACGAAGCAAGATCAAGTACAAGTCAAGGAGGTTTTTTAACTTCAGTTCTAATTCTAATCCTTCCTATACGATAAATGCAACCTATTATCCATCCTAAAAGTTTGATATAATAATAAAACCATCGCATCAAATATTCTCACTACATTCAAATCTACGTACCTACTAACCTTAATGATATGCTAATCAAATACTCATACAATGATATCATAATGGTGTAAGGGGATTGGAACAAACCACCTTGAAACTTTGTGAGTTCGAAGAAGCTGTCAATCTCCCTACTCGTTTACATTTCATTTCTCTACTTCGATCTACATTTCGCTTCGTACTAAAATGTCCGGTTTTCAAGATGTGTAAGAAATGCTGGCAAATTATTCAAACACAACTCTACATTGCACTATTGTCACACAATAATAGTTCTTTATTCTTGATGATACCACAGATAAGAGGATTTAGGGTTGGACACAAAAGGCTAACAGTGTTAACTGTCTGCTGTATCAATTTACTGTAATTTAGTCTCATTGAATTACTTAAATCTCAATAGGCTCTCCCATGCTATGCTGACAAGGCGAATGCTCATCATGTGGGATTTTTTTTGCTCTCCGGCTTATAAAATATTCTACACAGGCACGAAGCTCCTTTTTGTATGCAAGTGCAAACTGCAACCTGGAAACTGCAAAAGGAACTGGTGTAAATTTTTATTGCTGACTAATGAGACAGTCTGGTCCATGCACTTTGGGCCTGAACAACGTCAGCAAATGGAGATGCAGTTTGAGCCTGCAGTTGACATTATACGTTCATCTAAAAAAAGGGTGAAGTTGACTCCTTGTAATCTGGTTCCTTTAATACATGCATATACTATTGATAATGGAGATCTTACGAGCCTACTTAAGTCTTGAAAGTCCACATGATATGATTTTAAATTAGAGATGTCTAGTAAACTCAAGACAACCCAAGATGTCTTTTGACTTGGATGATCATCAACTCATCAACTGTCTAGCCTTCTTACTATATTTTTTACAAATAATGAGAGCAAATGGTCACAACGATACTAATATTATAAGGATTAAGATTTAGACCAGACTGTTCCTAGTAAAAATATTTGTAATCGTCCAGGGGCGTAGCTAATTAGCTTTTTTAATCAGTCAAGAAATTACAGTCTGAACCCTCACTGCTTTGAAGGAACCTAACCTAATGGACCTAACCTACCCTATGCAATGAAGTCAGACTTTTTTTTATTCAGAGTGAACTCTTGATGAGATTAAGTACAGAGAATATTAAACAGTTTATCTCAGTACATTTGTTTTCAAAATTAATATGACCTTACATAAGCTCTTGTTATGAGTATGTTTTATTTGCGATAAAATGCATGACTACTAGTGATCCTACTTACTAATCTTGGTACGTTATTTAAAATATCATATCCCGTCTGACATATCCTCATCCCCATCAACAAGACTTATATAATAAATCACTGTCTACTTTACCTGCTGCGTGTTCTACAAGGATATTTAAAATTTGTAAAAGTGAAGTCAGGACGGTTCTAGCAGAGTCCATGTTTTATTAGTTTTAACTATTAAAGTGTATCAGTCTTTGTTACAGATTAAAAGATACAAGCGTTAAGAAAATTCAGAGAAATGAACCCCTTCATTTTTTGCTTCTGTTCTAGTTTGATTCTTGATTCTGGCTAGATTATTTTAGATTCATGAAGTACCTGGCTTGTCTCGCACTCACTTAAAATAATGTACGTACTCAGAAAACAAGCCTGTGGGAGGCCTTTGAGCTTTGAATAAGAATTGGAATAAAAAAAACTCAATGATTTTAATTCTTTTGAAGCAATTCAAGATCTAGGGCAGGATAATCCAAGCTCCAGCAGACGCATCTGGATTCTCAAGTCTCGAGGATTATTATTAGTCACGGGGTAAAAATGAAATGAAAACCAAACAAGAGGCTCATATCATTTCAAAGTGATTAATTTATAGTCTACAGGGTACAAGTCCTTGTTAAAATACACTTGCCGTCTCAATATGATAATACTAAGTGTATCTGTACTAGTGTGTACGTTCAGAAATTGATGACCTATCGCAAATAAAATCTTGTTCTTCCCGTCCTAGTCTGGAGGACTGATGGGCTATTTAATCAGCTTAAATTTGTTAAATGAATTCCATTTCAATAAGAGCATAATATCAGCTACCTAAATGCACATCAAGGCTCTCGCAGCTTATAACCAAATGAATAACGGGACACTTGAAGATAAGAGTTCCAAATCATGTTGTAAGCGTAATATAAAGATTTAACCCACTCCGTATACTCTGGAAAACCTGAATACTATGTAATTACAACAACCCTTTTCCTCCTATCTGATCTTCTCTAAAAAGACTCTGAGAACGCCAACGGATGAGAAGGGTTTTTACCTCCAGATACCACAGAGTTCCTTCAAGATTTTACTCCTTTCGTAATTGAGATGAGTTATTGTATTCAGGATGAAGGATTCGCACCTTAACTACCCATTTGGGCTTACATGTCTTCGTGCACGCCAAAGTCAATTAAATTAGATGTCTAATTTAAACTAGTTAAGAAACATGAGGTTGGTGTCTAAACGTCTTCTATCTGCTTATACTGCTCTATTTCCACATTTGTTACAAATAGGAAAAAACAGTTCATCTAATTTAAGACGTCAGCTTGTGTACTAAACTGGACTATGGCTCACAATAACTTCTTCCCCTTAATGATGTGAGCCTGCTACTTTAACGCATATTAAGATACAAAATTCAAGGCTTCACATTGTAATTAATGGGATACCAGTAATTAATAAATTTATGTTGAGAATATGAATCACAGTCGTTAATGCGTATCGTGAGAAACTGCTTTGATTTCCTAGCTGCTCTTAGCTACCAATCGGATTCGAGCCAAGTGATTCGATATTTGGTGTGAAATGGAATTGAGGATGAAAGAGTGAAGATGACAGGAAAGAATAGTAGAATACTGACCATGCAGCTGATGCGTTGAAGAGTGCTCCAACATTCCTGAAGACTTGGTTCATTGAGATGAAACGCATTCCTTGATGATTGCTGCTTGTTAGGGTAAAAATAGAATAGAAGATTTGGAAATTAGAGGAGCCAATAGTAATAGATACATGATAGACAGAATAGGGCGAACAGTAAGCAAAAGTATTCACTATTTTACTCCATGGATAGGAAAGCGCATTAGTTGAAATACGAGTGATAAATACAAGCAATGAGGCAACGTAATAAACGACATACTTAAGATTTAATGAAAATGTCGACAAGTTTATTGATGAAGAAAGATAAGATGTAAATTTAGAAATTTACAAGGCACTTGAGACGGTGATGTTAGTGTAGACTAAATTCTTTGGCTTTCTGAGAATATGTAAGTAATTCAATTGAAGTATAACCCCCCCAAGTAAATGAGTTCAGAAGAAACGACTGTTATTGCAAATAGGAACTGTATAATATCACTCTTTTGATTAGTACAAGTAAGGAATCAGAAAGTGCTCATGGCCTAACATGAAAAAAAGCTGTATCTCCACACACAGAGTTTAGTCTGGTACCTCAGCACCCGAAAAAAATTCCCGAGTAGTGCTCTCATTTTGAATAGAATTGAAATTTAAACCTTTTAGAAATTGCTCAATTTGAATTTTGAATTCAGACCCAAGAAAGTTATTTAACCCGGGCAAAGAAAGATATGTTTTGACGGAATGTTTTCATCCAAGTCGGATATCTTCGGTAAGAAACCCTCTAACGTCTGGAATCAGAGTTGAATTGTATAATGTGCTATCACCCGGCTTCTTGAAGGGGAAAGAAAACCCGGGTTCTCCTGGAGAAAGTCCCAAAGTCTCCGCTACACTTCGCTCCGTTCTCGGGTAGAATTTATAAGCTACCCGGGTTTTCTTACACGTCTTTCCCCGACTTAGCCACTACTGCCTCACAAGCTCAGAATCCCAATCCCTACTCAGCTAGCAAAACATAGGAAAGAATAGTAAGTTGTGAATAGTTTAGATTTCCCAAAAAAAACCTACTCAAATGCCCAATAGCCAAGTTGCATGTTTACCTTTTCCTCATATCAATTCTCCGATCGCGTAACTCATTGACTTTTTTTTTACACAACCAGCAACGCACCCTCCACTTTACTACTATGGACACTTTCCTTTTACTACTTTTATACCAAGTATAAGCCCACTAGGTTTACGCAGTTACTAGTAACACACAAAATTTTCAGAACTATTGCACAACCGAATAAATATATAACATGCACACGGTAAGCATAATAAGCCTAGACCAAGATAATACCCCCTTTCAGCCTAGCCTAGGCCACAGCCAGAAAGGTGGATAAAGTTTATGACTTTTCCCAATCCATATCAATCTGTTACCCTTACGCTCTGCTCACGAAACCTTTTCCCCAGAGTAATTACACCCCAAGGAGCTACTACACACAAAATGATACAGTATCAAAATTAAATCAGACAAAAAATGTGTAAACTCAAGAGTGAGAAGAGAAAGTTTTTTTTTCTTTTTAAAATCAGGGACAAACAAACCCATTGTCATTATCACAGAAGTAGGAATCCTTATCAAATAATCCATTCGGGCTGGTCTCTGGACACCTTAAAATTCTACACTTTTCATTTCACTGACTTTCACTTTTCACACCAAAATGGGGCGGAGTGAGACACTCTGATTGAACCCTTTACTGGTCAAATTGTAGGTATAAAAAATACGGGAGGAAAACTTGTTGTTGTAAAACTTGTGAAAAATACCCCGAATTAGGTGTAAACTGAGATAGACTAGGACATCGAATGAAGTTAGGAGAGGGGATATGAACCACATCAGATGGTTCACTAATGAATAAAACCAAACAGACGAAGGGCCTATGATGGTCAGTCTCCGAAAGGAACCGAAAAGTCTACATAGTAAACTACTACTGCAGTTACTAAGAATAATCAAACTGCATTCCATTGTATGGACAAGGTCTCTAGTGTTTGTGTGTGCTGAATTGGGACGTCTGGACTTTCCATATGAGTGTGTGCTTAGTACTGACCCGAGTCGTGGACACCGATACTGATGCCCGGCTGTGGTCATGACATTCCTTTAGATTTCAGATCTGGACTATATGGGATAGAAGCACGGTAGGTACTACAGCCTCCGAATGGACATGCACCCCTGTGGGCTGTCAGACGGAAATAGAAAAGGATTCCAGGTATATGCAAATGAATGGATGTGTGAAAAGGGAAACCGTATTTCTATTACATGTCTATAATCCGAGTACAAACAACTAAGGATTGGGGATATACCTCCGTCCTCCGTGTATTTCTATTTGGAAAGGGTCAGATTCTAACGAAATTGTCATCCTAATAACATAGCTTGAATGCTATATACTTTGTCTACATCCTATCCAGCCTGGTTGGGCTAGCCCCTTTTGAATTTACATGTACAGAACATTGCTTCTTTGTCCTACTAGCTAATGAGTCCATATAACGAAACAAGTTGTCAGTCCAGTTTCAAGTCCTTCCTGTCCTCCCTGATACGTGACTTAAGCAAATAAGCCAAAAGTGAACCAGTTGCTCTAATAAAACGCTTCTGAGTTTTGTGCTTGTAGTCTAGTGATGTTCCGTGCTTGTTCTTGTTCTTAGGCTTATGGTCATTTTCTTATTGGCCCTTGACGAGTGACTGTTTTAATTATCTTTATTATAACACCCCTGTCTGGTTAGCTTTGAGGTGAAGTGGAGAGGAAAAGGAAATGCAGGGAAACCACAGAAATCTATAGGAATAATAAACTGTATTATGATAGCAATAAATCCTACGTCTCAACTCCTAAGTACAGCCTGTCTTCGGGGGCTCTGTTTAACCACCACTGAAGGCAGGCTGGACTTCATTGAAGGACTGGCTACTTCTGGGTTCCTACGGCCCCCAACATATATTCCTGGATGAGGGAAGGGAAACATGGACAGTTTGAAAGGTCTCATCGGGGTGTCCAGCTCATTAAGTATTCATGTCTCGGATTCATATTTTTCGGATTTTTTTATATTTTACTCCCTCTTTTATAGAATGCATAATTTCACCCTTTCTGATATCAATTTTATAGGTCTCTCTCTCACTCTGTATACAAATACCCACTATGTTTACAGACATTTTTATTTTAGTGGGTTTCCCTTCCCAGTCGAATTTTTTATAATTCCAGGGGTGCATTTTATGCACAAATACAGTTCACCGAAATGGTTGCATCCTTGCATCATGCTACTATTATAGTTGAATGATTCATGAGAAACAAAAGGAGCTTTAGTTACAGTTCTAGATGAAAAGCTGATTGGTTTACTATGAGATTGACGTTTTCTCGTATTGAAAAGTCGACCAGTATTCGATTAAAATGGATGCAATTCGTTGTTGTTCTTAGTAAGAGATTAATGCAAGTGAGATGGATAAATTTTAATAGAAACATTTTCCATACTCTGAAGGTAAACCAGCTGCAACTCAAAATTCAAAGCAGCATTCCTCAAGCCCACACCAACACAACTAGCTTAGGTTTGAGTACATCAGGTGCATGTAGGCGTTGTACTGGATTTGGGGTTAAATATAAAAAAAATCACATAAAGATGATAAACTGAACCAGTAAATTCTTGAGGGCAGTGAAAGGTGCTCATTTGGAGTATAAAAAATATGATAAGAAGATCATCCGGAAGGAAAGAAAAAGTGGTTGAATCTATCAAAACTAACCTACTATTACATTAAATCATTTTGATTCTCGAAGGTGTTGAGCAGAATAGCCATGAGGGAAACAAAAAATAAAAATAATCAAGGACGACGAGGAAAGTGATGTAAACTGAATCCAAAATTCAGATCATTATACACTATTTTATACATAATTTAAAAAAACACGACCAGACAACACAACGGACAAGAATAATGAAGCTCTAGTATTATTATTATAAAACTGGTATTATTAACCTGCACAGCCAGTTCGTTGACTAATTTTTCTGCCATTTTAATCTCATTGACCTGCTGTTGACCAACATTCATAGCATTCAGAGCGTTAAGGGCTGCAGATGCAGCAGAATTATTCCCAGGATTGCCACCACCACCACCACCCGTATGACTAGATGAATGACTTGACGAGTGTCCACCACCACCCCCAGATGAATTAACCCCGGAGGACCCTGGTCCAATAGAAGTTGCATTGTTGGAGTTCGGACCCGTGGAATTATTGGCAGCTGCAGCAACTGCTGCAACTCCTTGCTGCCAAATCTCTTGGTTCATTTTAATCAGTCTTTGGGTCAACTCGGACATAACCATGTCATCAATCGGGGCAGCTAATTCCATCATCTTAGACACCAATCCAGGGTTATTCTGTTGTTGGGCTGCAGCTATAGCTGATGTGAGACCAGAGGCTAGAGCTCGAAGTTGTTGTTGCTGAGCTGCAAGTGCCATACCATTAGCTCCTGAAGATTGACCAGCAGCTGACATAACCATTGGGAGTGACATTGGAAGAGACATTGGTAGTGAAATTGGAATAATTCCTTTAATATCGGATAATGGACTTGGTGGTGGTGACCCCGGAGACGGTGGGGGTGATTCCGATGGTGACCCAGGATCATTTTGGCTATTGTGGTGGTTTTGAGAATTCTGCAGAGCCAACGCCAAAGCCGCCACAGCAGCATTTGCATTTGAACTTGAAGATGTTGAAGAAGCGGAAGATGTGACCACCGAGTTATGGGATGATGATGGCACAGCAGGTGTGATGGTCACACTTAATCCTGACCCTAGACTAGCCAAACCCAGTGCTGTGGGTGAATGATGTGGACTGGTCATCAAATTTAGACCCATGTGATTATTATGATTGTTCCCGGATGAGGAAGGAGCTGCGCTGATGGTCAAGCTGCTTGTGGATAGTCCAGCAGCCATGGAAGAAGATGATGAGGATGAGGAACCCGATGCACCTCCAGTAAGGGCATTGGCATTCCCGGCTGCAGCGAAGGCAGCAAACAGAGGATGGATTTGAGTCGAGGTCATGATTGGCCTCGTGGTCAGTTTTTGACGCAGTTTGGATTTGTCACTCGACCTGATAACACAGGTCACACGTCCTCACGGGAAAAATAATTTGTATATATAAAAAAAGAAGACTGACTAGTTAATTGAATTGGATTAGTCTTGTTGCAATCGTGTTAGCAAGTCTTTTATTTTTTGATCTCCCCTATAATGAGATTCCCTTTGGGTTCTGTGACTAGAATTTTTTTCAAAACGGTTGTCATTGTCTTAACTCCAGAAAGATCAAGAGGTACAAGTTGACTGGAGTATGATTGCACTTGTTTACGTTCGAGTTCTTACAGACAGAATACAACAAGTTCACACCGGAGATAAATTGGATGCAGCATGTAACAGATATTATGAGTGACAGATAGAACTGCCTTTCTGACACTTTTCTTTTGATTTTTAATCAGTTCACCTTGATGGATGCTCTGTCTTTACTAACACTTGAAAAATAATAAAACAGGAGAGGAAATCAAGTGTTGATTATTTTTTTTACTGTTTTGATGTTGCTACAGATAAACTTAATAACTTATTCGAAAGTTGAGGGTTTGTGAAACCTGGGATTGTAAATTGTTGTAAAGTTGTAAACTGTTTTTTAAAGTGTAGATAAAATGTGTTTCAAAAGGGGCAGATTGAGACTAGTAAAATGAGTGTAAACTTTTATTCCCGGAGAGAAAGTTGTGTGGGATGGCTGAGGAGAGAGTCGGTAGTGAAGGCGAAGACGGTGGCGATGCCCGTCTTTAGCTGAGAGGGAAATATCTGAGAAAGAACTGAAGGGAATAGCAAGCGGGTAGCTAAAAACACAGAGAAACCCGAAGTATCCGAAAAAGCAAGGAAATATAGGAAAAGTCCTATCCTTCTAAACAACTAGGAATGAAACTACTACTACTCTCTCCTCTCTATCTAAGGTTCCTAGCTTGACTTAGAATTTCTCTCTTTTTCCATGCTGTGGGAAATGTTCTCAAATATATATTCCGCTCTATCTTGTAGTATTCGGGTATATAGAGTCTCTCAGAAAAAGGGTGAAAGTTTTCGGGAATCGCAGGCTCTGTTTTAAAACTGAGTGGAGCGCCGGCGTTTTACCCATTCTTATCCTCCTCCTTCCCGAAACTTTTTACCACCCCGACTTTCCTGGTTTAAGCAGATACCCGGGTATTACTCCCTTCAACTTATTCCTTTCATTCATCTTGTACACTTCCACCCACCACTTTGTCTCTTGGCTTCTATGGATGCATTTACAAAAATTCAATTGTCAAGTCCACACATCATACTAATCAGATGAGTCTGACCAATGACAAACTCATCATCTACTTAAGTATGGGGAATACTATTTGAATGGAGGAAATCTTAAATTTCTAAAAGAGAAACAGCAGGTGACGATGATGCTAAAGACCCACAGCGGAAGTAGTAATAACATTTAACATAAGGAGAATAGGCTAAATTGTATGCTGGACGAGTTGAATTGTATGCAAAACACGAGTAAATGGCTTACAAGGCACCTCGAAAACTCGATGAAAAACTGGTCAAGTCTACTTCAGACAAGTCACTAATACGTATTGATACTGGATTGAAACATGTTATTCCCTTAACACTTTATGAATACAGGGATATAATGTGAATGAAGGGATAAGAACAGCAAGTTGAATGGGATTATATAAATAAGCAAAACAGAGCACGTTTCAATCCGACAAACCCGTGTTATTGTTTTTTCCCAAAAAATAATGACAGATAAGGACGGGAAAGGGGGTATCAACAGAATAAATACATGTATTACGTAGTCTTTACAACAAATATGTATTTCAAGGATAATTTAGTTTAGATATTATTCAAGAAAACATCTTAACTACTGGATTTGTTCAGTTTTGCAGCCCATCATGGGTCAGTTCACCATCATCCTCACAATCGTAAGAAGGCAAACCATGAACTGTGTCTAAATTTTTTGGCTGCGTTTGAGAATGTGTTGTACAACTGAGCGCCCAAAGCAGTTAAAGTCACTCACAATATCAAAATGTTTAAAAAGATCCTATCTTGTTTTTAAATGTTGTAAACAGATTATTTTGTATAGGCTGAGCTACAGCTTTAAACTACGTAAAACCAGGCTCATCCATAATAATGAGTGAATCCTTACTGAACACATTGTACCTAATTTAATGTGATAAGGAAGTCCAAAATAAAAAGCATAAACCAAAACAGTAGGAACTTACAAAACACAACCTGCCTCCGGATTATTCTGGAAGGGGAATGGCCGTTCTTCTTGGTTAGAAGTGTCCTTATAGTTAAACACGTAAAAAACTATTGATTTTTCACTCGTGGACTTTTTAGCAAAAACAATTCTAATGTTTGTCCTCCATTAAATAAAAAAATAACACAAGTTCAGCACAAGGTGTTTGGCCAAGTATAAAATGTACAGGTCACTTTTCCCTAATAATTTTTTCGCTTAAATTCAATGCTCACAATATTATTTGTTTATAAACTGTAATAAGAAAGCACGAAGTTCCGTTGCACTTTACTTTTGTTTAAAAAAGTCGGACATGACCAAAAAAAAGATAAGGAAGGGGTAGCTTTGAGTTAGTGTGTAGGTATTGTCTCAAAATAAAAATGGACAGTGGTGGACTGCCTAATTTGCATTCAAAAAAATTCTCAATTCAACCAAGACTTATTGTACCTAGTGTGGCTATTGAACAATGAAAAAAGTCTTGGGCTTCTATCTTTAGAAACCGGTTCTACAGTAATAATGCGGCTGTAGTAGTAATAGTAGTAGTGTGATGTGATAAAAATTACACACTGGTCTGTCGCTCAATTCTTCGGTGTGTATGGACGGTGGAAAAAATTTCTACTCCAGCCAAACTCAATCTACACCTCTAGGTAATACACTTTACACACTAGGGACTTTTTTACACCTCCTATCTCCCTATAGTAGATATCTGTGGTGCTGAAATGATAATACAGATAATATATGCTGAGAAAATGTATAGGAATGCACAGATATGCAACCAGAGCTAAAGTTGGCTGAACCTCCCTACATCGGGATTCCGTAAAAATCATGCCTTATAGCTCAGAGGATACCTCTATTAGATGTTACCCAACCCCCTCCCGCCTTTATTGGATTATATCATGTAATAATCATACCTGCACTACAAACTAAGGAATCAGATCCTCAGTAAGTATCTACCCCTGCTTGGCTTAACCCTTTACCTCCAACCTCGTATCAAAAATCTACAGACCACCTATCCCAATCTTATCCACGCTGTATACTCACTTTAGGAAAATCCGTAAAAATTCTCCCCTTTCCTATGTCCCTTTATTTATTAATCCATTCATTTGAGTAAAGATTTTTCGAAAAAATAATACTCAATTGTCCCATGTCCACTCGTGGCTCAATTTAAATGGGCCTGTCTTTACAGAATGGGATTTTTGACAGTTTTAGGGAGAGATCTATTTTTTAAATGTAGTGCAAAGGCATATGCGTGGATCAAATGGTATTTATTCAAGTACAAAGGAAATTGGATCAAAAACTGTTTTGAGAGTTTCAGAGCCGGAGTTGGAATTCTGGATTCTTTTTATCGTTGTATGAACTTTAGATAACTTTCTCCTATTAATAATTTTTCGAACTACCGACTTTTACTATTTCCAATTTCCATTATTTTGCATCCAATATATTTACAGTGTGTGGCTTAAAAATGTAATTACAGAACTACACAGAGAACATTATTAGAATAACCAAGAACGGTGTGTATAATTCAAATATTCCCCAGAGTATTTGAAGCTTTAAAATTTCCATTATTTCTACAGTTTAAGAATCCCTTTCCTTACGTTCCATGTTAACTTAATAGCATAATTTTTTTTCCCAATATTGAGGCCCAGTAGCAAAAAAATTAGAAAAATAAGGCCGGAAGTTGCAAAAATTTTAACATTGCAAATATGTTTTATCTATTTACAGCATGTTGATTTCCCTTCATTAATGTGTATCTTCATAAAATCAAGATATCCAAATACCCTTTGGCCTCAAAAGTCTATGATATCTATTTAAATATTGAAGCAATCCAGGATTGAACTAAAAAAAGTTTGGAATAATACCAAAGAGCTTCTCTTCAATCGCCACCGTCAGTATAAACCTGCATCAATTTAATTATATTGAACTCTCTGACGCTAAGAACAAATCCAGATGGGCCGTGGCCAATACGTTTTATTTCAAATTTAGAATACGAATGACTTAGCATCCAGAACAGAATGGCATTGACTTTTTTGCTCTGCTTTTGTTTCCTGAGAACTTGATCTCTCAATTGAATCAATTTCATTCGGAATTGAGATTCAGAATTTATTAAACGATTCTCCCCCTAGAGATGCTCCTCGGACTTAACAATGCATTAAGACAATTGTGGCTCCCATGCTTCCTGTGACGTTTTCAAAGACAGAAGTCATCAGTATCATCAGTAGTCAGATATATAAATCCTCAATTACTTCAATTGATCATCCGTCCGCCGTCAGATGGGTACATCTGAATAATGTGAGGGAATGATAAGGTGATGATGATTACAGCAGAAGAGTCAAGAAAGGACATTGAAGAATAATAATTTGTAATGTTCTCTGTGGTCGGCTATTCACAGCATTCACGTTGGGATAAAAGAATTTGAATTTAGAATCAGAAGGAAGCCATCATTACATCGAGTCTCTCAATCGTTTCCCACCAACAATGGACGACTAATTAAACCGGACAAAAATTTAAATTACAATCCAATCTGCAGAGATCCATAGAATAAACACAGGATGACGAGGGTATTTCTCTATTAAAAGTATTAAAACCTTCGAGTATTTGTTGTCTCCTCTCCAGGGTAAAAAAAAGCCATCAGCAGAGCAGAGATGAATAAAGAAAAATTCTGATCTTACAAGTCATTCCTTTTTTATGATGACAGGGACTCTAGGGGAAATCACCGCTTTGGAGCCAAGGTGTACGTACATACAGATACCCTTGTGTTTTTAATTTCTACGCTTGATGGTGGATTGTGGACCAATTGTTGTCATTTTTGATCATTCTCAGTAATTAATTTAGTGGGGTGTCAATCCACTTCCAACGCTTGTAGATAGATTGCTGGAGATTTTTAGGTTTCATGGTAAGGAATATCCAAAGAATGTGCCTGATTTTGTAGCCGGTGGATATGGACGTGAGATCTCATTGAGGAAAAATAATCTTGCTTACCTGTAATACAACATAAACAAAATAATTAAAACACCATAAATATTAATTGCAACTTCTAATGTTGTACAATTGACAATCTTGATGCAATTTCATTCAAGCACCTCCACTTCAATACTGTCAAATCAGATGCAATTGAGTGATTCTCATCTTCCCTCAATGTTTGCATTAATCAAGATACAATTACAATTAAGAACAAGGCCAAACTATCCATTTCGATACATGAAGCAACTGGACTGGTCAGTTGTCAATTTTTACTCGGCTCAAGAAACACAATAAACACATCAATCCTACCGACCTTCTCACTATATCTGAGCATTTTGCCTAGAGAGAATGGTCAAAGTCTATTTTCATCCCATTAATTATGAAGGACTGAGTATAGTGAGTATTCATCGACTGTACACACAATTATTAATATCCACACACATCCATCGATTGTTTTATCAAGGTCATCATCAAGAATAGAAAGACCACATACACTGGATTTAAATTAGCACTATCAATCAAGTAATCAATACTTTGATGCATCTATACCAAGTCCCTGTACTAATACATCTTATATGCAATCCACAGGTTCGTTATTAAATCCATTATGAGATCCCCAGAAATCCGCAATCCCTCTGCGATTTATTCAAGGAACAGATCGCTTAAACCAAAGATCAGCCTTTTATCATCCGTCTCTGATCCCATTGTGGATGCTGATCCATCCTGATGAGATTAGTGACACTGAAGGAGACTCCAATATGAATTTCACTCATGTTCACACACATGCATGATGTGGTGTATAGTTTTTGGTTAGTCTAGGATTGTTTGTACGTTGAATATGCAAGGAAATATGATGATTGAAAAATATCCCTGTATGGAAATGAGAAAGATGAGGAAGAGGAAGTAAGTGAGCCTTGTAATGCAAAGACATTTTTTTCAGTCTTCATTTCTCTCCCTCTCCGTAAGTACGATGGAGAGATTTCTTTTCTTTTATTCCGCAAGACTCATCCTATAAATATTCATGAAGCGGGTAGGATTGGATTTGTATTCGTATGTAGAAATAATGTGCCCGACTCAATAGAATATTTAAATTCCGTCACAATAATGTGCTCACTTGAATAAGTCCAGGAGCTTACTATAACAGTATCGTGTATGTGTACTCTGAGAATAACTGTAAGCGCCGAGTAATGCATATTAAAATGAGTTAAAGTACAAAAAACCGAAAAAATTCTGACATTCTTTCTGATTTATTATTTCATTCTCTACAAGAGCTCATATCATCTCATCTGTATATGTTACATTGAGAGATGGAAATCCTATGTGGACATAGTTTACGCAATTTTACTGCTCTAGCCTACTGAAATAGGACCAACCCAGCTGGATGATGATGAAGGGATGAGCTGAAAAAGTCGGATGAATGAGGGAACTCGGAAGTTTTTGTAAAAAAATCGGTAAAATATAAAAATCCCAGAGACTCATTTGCATTTCCATACACGTCCTAGAACGAGCTCGTCGTCCGTCTCCTGAGTGAGCACCGAGCAGCCAGATGGTCAAACACTACGTGGACCTCGGACATTATCACAGCTCAGTCCAACAGACCGTTGCCGAAGCGGAGAGCGTTGCAGTGAGCTAGGGACGTTGGAGCATTTGATTTGGGGAAATGACGGCAATAATAATAAAATCCTGATAATCCAACAAGCTATAATGGGGAATAATCATGCGTTCGTCAAAAGTCAAAATGCTCAAAATGCTAGCCGTTATCCACGATCCGGTTTATCCGTTCATCCTCGACACAATTATCTAACTTTGAATGTTTTAAAGTTTGAATTAAATTTAAGTATCAAACTTTGCCTTCATGCTTCATTCATTTCATGTGAGCTCGGAATTATGACTTTCCATGAAAACAAAGAGACCCATTGATACACTTATATCGAGTAATGACTAAAAATTAAATTACTTCCTTTCCAGAGGGGTTGTTTGATATTTTTATGAAATATTTTAATTACACCTTTTGGGCTTCCTTAATTATTTTGGAAATTTTTTAAAAATTATCCCTTAAAATACCATTCGTTAAGTAAGAATTCGTATGATTTTGTTCAATAATTAAATAAAAATTCTCCTTCATTTTAAATGTAAATTAATCATGCAACGCGAAATTTTTAATTTCCAAGTAAACCAGCAGCAGGGTATTATAATATGTACACATCATATCCCTCAGTCAACACCTTGACTAGAATCACACGCAATTTTTATAGGCGAAAAAATCTGAATTTTTCTACTAAATTTTCAAAAAATGATGGACTCCTTCATCTGTCGGCATCAGCCGAAGCTATCATAAAAATTATAGCACATCCTATGCGTGCAATTTTTAATTTATAAATCCTTACATTGGAGTGTCACAATTCATATGCTGTACTACGGAAATGAGGAAAACACTCTGCATCAAGTATGCAAAACAACTTACACTTCTCAATCCATCTTACATCATCCATGAAAACATTTTGAACTAATGATTTTAGTTTAAATTTCAACTGAACAGCATATGCAAGACATAGGACTAATACGATTCATTGAAGGAGGTCTAGGCTCAAGATAGCCTGCTCACTTAAAGTTGATTGTCATATCCTAAAATTGAAATATTTAGAACATGCAACCTAAAGACCCTCAGATGGTTTGACCTGACTTGAGATACAAAGCCTCAAGCCGCCCTGAAGGGTTTTCATACCATGGACTTGAAGACTTAATGATTTCATCAGAAAGAACAGTCTTAGAACAAGACCTTTCCGTGAGCCTGCCCTTCAGCAATTTTTCAAAAGATAAAAACTACATTTTTACAACTGAACAAACATAGAAAACAGGGGTGTGGGTTTTAAGGATAATTGGGATAATTGTTATTGTCATTATCTAGAGGCACGCTAAGCATCTCCAACTCACGGCATTTTTTTTACAAACATTTCTTTCTGATGTCTAATAAGAGACCCATATGTCCTAGTAACTCCCAGGCTTGAGTAGTATTGAATGGGACTGGGTGCTGAGGTAGTTGAAATTATTTGACTTTCAGATGCTTACTCTTGATGTGACTAACAGTCAACAGTGTACTAACAATAACAGTAACAGTGATGCGTGAGGCAAAAATGAGAGGTGTGAAAAGTTTTTTTTTATGAATTTCAACATTTCTCGATCTGTTTATTTTCTTCAGATGGCTTCTCTCATTATCTCACACGTAATCTTGAGTATCCAATTCACTCAAGACAACATCACAGCACAAAACAATCAATGTGTAACCTTTTTTTTAATTACTTGCTTTGCCATAAGGATGACACGTAGCTCTTAGTGTAAGTTTCATTTGATAGTTTTTTAATTTATCATAGCAGTAGAATAATTTTTAAAACATGCTTTAAGATAAATATTTTATTCCGATTGAAATCCTGATGCCTGCTTATCATTTTTTTTAAAATTATTTAACTTATTTAATTATCAATTGGATATAAAAAGAGATTAACTCAGTACGTCAATAAATTTCCCGTTTCAATCGATTTTCTGATAAGATTGAATTTTTCTCAACTAAAAAAAAAGTAAAATACCTTTTCACAAACATACAACTCAAGATAAGTAGTTTTGTAAGCAATGTCATTGATTGTTGATGTTTTTGTTGTCCAAAATCTTGTTTACAAATACTTGAAGATCTTGAAATCTCCAACGGTGCTTGTGTATATGAAGAACAAGGGGTGAAATGCCCTCTGCCAAGTTCACTTTCAACCCTTTCATTTTTAACCCTTTCTCACCCTGCTGGTTCAGCTCCACGGGGATGCAGCACCTTTTCCTAGCATCAATTCCATCACTTTGTTGAATGGATTTTCATGAAACATTTTCATGCCATTTCATTTCTACAAACTACCTCATCGTATGAATCCTAGGCATAAATAATTTACCAATGTTTTTTAAACAGTAACAAATCGTAAATAATATTTTGTATGCTATTAATTGGTATTTCCCTATCGATCTCCACCTGATGCACTAAAACTTGATGGTATATCAATAAACAAATAGCAAATTAATTTTTCAAAGGGAATAGAATCGAATTTACAAACACGAGAGAAATTGAAAAATCCTCCAAACCTCCTGACACTGGCAGTTGTATTGAACTTTGGGAGCTAATCATAAAAACATTTCCAGCAACCAAATAAAATAAAAGAGAGAGGTGGGTGATGAAGAAATCATTTATTTCGGTTAACTCTTAATGGTTTTGCCTAATAGCCACAAAATACTATTACTTTTGGGCTTGGTAGCTCAATAGAAATACTAGCCAAGGTTCCCTAGGGTTGGCAGTTGTTGGTTGTTCCTCCTCTGTTCTTCTGTCTATTCCATTCAATTCAATCCAAGGCCAGTGTTATTTTCCATAAACATTTAGACAAAAAGGAAATGAGGAGTAGTGGTGGTGCATAGCCCTGTTGGTATACACGATTTTCTCCTCTGCTACTCGTACACATCCTGTGTACTAAAAAGGCGAAATAATCATCATAATGGCAACTTGATATTAGACGCAAATAGCTGTTGTAGGAGTAAATGAGTTCGAAAGGTCTATCTTTTCCTACTCTTGACTCTGGGAGAAAACAGCTTTCCATTTCAATTAAGGAAACAATTAGTGGGTTGATGGTTATTTAAATTTTGCTCATTTTCTATTTCACTGTCCCTCAGTGCAATCACAGAATCCCAGCAGTCCACCCAATTTACAATCTTCCGACTACTCAGCTTGAATTGCGTCCTATTCACATATCCAATCCCAATCCAACATTAGGGAAACGAATAGGAAAAAGAATATTAAAATTTCATTCAAAATGCTTAGCTAATCTGGTCGGAGAGGGGTTGCTTGTTGGTCGCAGCGAGCAATAACAATAGACATTCAAATTAAACAAACCACGATGGTTTTTAAGTTAATTAACCTGCCCAATGCTCAAATTGGATCAATCTTGACGGTAATTGGTTCTAGTGTGTGTGTATTTGGAGAGCAAGTCACGACTAGCATACCGGATAGGAAACACTTTCTAAATTATTTGACAGCCATACTTTTATGCTACGAGACATATATTTATCAATTTAAACACATTATGCTGTATGTACTGATTGTTCCAAACTGACGTAAGATTATCAAATCAGATAGAGGGAAATAATCCAAAGTTCTGGAGACTAGTGAATGATAGTGGCGGTGGCAGTGGGATAGTAATTTAGGATGGACTACTATCACTATGAGTAACTATTTACTATGAAGTATTATGCATGTTATAGAAGCGGTTAGGGTTTCCCAGAGCGGTTTTGGTGGCTACCCAATGCCATGCAAACGACGACCCGGGTTTAAGACCCCGAGACCCTAGACTCTGAAAATACAACTGTTTCTATCCCACAGTACATTCAACACTAGCAATGAATCTAGGAAAGTCAGGTATGGTTATATAGTCAGACAGGGATGAAGCTATTATTTCCACAGTTCTTCCATGAGGTTTTGGTTAGTCCTCTAATGCTTTGATTGTAACCTCAATTATCCCATGTCTACACTGAAATGTGCATAAATTTATTTCATCAGACTTTTTCACTCGTCCCATAGCCATAGTACAAGGCATAATCTACTATCATACATTTCATAAGAAATCTCTGCGTATTTTATATTCCGTTCAGGTGAAGGATTTTATGGAGGTGACCACTAAATTCAGCTTGTCCATTTATCAAAAGTTGTCAACCGTGTATTTTACGAGGATTGGATCAGTAATTTTTCACACTATAGATTTAATAAGAACACTACCCTTTTGAATTAGATAAACGCAAACAGGATTTTTCAAATGAGGTTGACACATATTTTATTAACATAACATACTCAGTCATTTCAGTGTCTATATATTCTAACTATATTCTAATAGTAAAATTTTCACTTACAACCTGCTCGATTACCAACCATTATTTTAAAACTTGCTACTTGCTCGTAGGCAGCGTAGAGTAAACTGTTTTTATATTTAATAAATGGGGGCAGTTTCTATCTAATTAAGGAACGATTTCGACAGTGTATTTTTCCATGCATGAAATAGAGGCGACAGGGCTCATGGAGCTCACAAGGGCGTCCACGTTGGAAGGCATGGACCGCCTTTTTCCGTCACACAAAAATTCACGCACATCAACTTATTCACAGGGGTAGTAAATGCCCTGCCATCAACGAAAAGGTTCGTCTTGATCGCTCAACCGTGTCCAAATACAGAAAAGATATCCCTCTGAGATAAATTGTCAAACACATTAACTCTATGAGAGAAAAAGGTTCAGAGCCAACCGGAGAGAAAATAGAAGAATGTTATGAACCCATGCTATTATAGATTATTATTAGAATGTCTCAAAAACATGGCATTTTGTAACCTAAAACTTCGCCCACACCGTCAACCGTGTACAGCAGTGGAGGGACTATACACTCCATGAATTTTTATCGTAGTACGGTTCACTCATAACTATAATAACTTTGTTAGTTTTTACTACACGTATACGTACCTCAGTGCTTTCATCATACATTTTATGAAAGAAGTGAAACTTTTGATGGCCACTTTGTGCCCAGAAAGCCATATAAAAATAATTACTCAGCTCGAAAAGCCTAGAGATTGCTTATTGAGAAAATAAAAGAGGAATTGAAACGATAGGGTTTGAAGAGGATATCATCCCACGGGCTGATATCAGATGCATTATAATAGCTGCCCTTTCATTTCCCTGTCTCATCCACATCATCCATCCTGGAAGAATCCATGCAAGTGATCCCACCTCTGAAACTCCAAGCCTTCCACCCTCTCGTATAAATATATATTTCCCAAGTAATGAGTTTAAGAGTCTAATTAGTCAGCATTAAGGGAAGTATATGGGTAATTAAAATTTTAATAAATTCCTTGACACAAGAATCCCTCTTCTTATACGGTGAGAGGCCAGATGGCTACGTGACTACATGGAGGATGAAGCTTGTACTTTGCTGCTAATCCATATAAATTTGATAAATTAAAACTTGCTCAGAGACGGAAAAGAAAGCCCTTATGACTTATGAGGAAGGGAACGGCTTTTGAAGATGCCTGGTGATGGTTGATGGTGATGTCGAACATGATACAAAATACAAGAGCGGTAGGTAAGTGGCATGAAATGTGAAGGATCATCTTAATTTTACTTTCCCGTGAAGTTTCTCCTCTCCAGGGCTTTTGGTCTCTCTGGAAACGTACCACTAAATCTCATTCCTGATTTCGCATTACATCCTTCGCTCCACCAGTTCCGGCCTTCTTCAGATTCTTTCCGCTTTGAAGCCGCATGGCCTCCTGTGCTTGAAGCTTCCATGTAGGCAGTTCTAAGGTAGCTTATTACATACCAGATACCTAAACTACAGCTGCCCTAGAGAGATTCATGACTGATCCTTTTCAAAAGACTTTCCTCTGCTAAGGGAACCGGGAGAACTTGGCAATCAATATCGAAATTAAAAATTATGAGCTTCAACTTGGACTCTTTACACTCAGAAGAGACTTGTAGAATGTAGGACTACTGGTGAAGAATTGATTCCAGCTCTTTTGTGCACATATTGGGTTAAAAAGTACAATATCTGAAGTAATCAACTTCGTGTGCAACTATGTACGTAAGTATGAGTTGGAGGCTGAGGGATTGGTGGGAATTAATGCAAAATTTTTAATTAATTCTCTCTCACCTCACCGCTCCCTTCCTGCCTTCCTTCCTCTGAAGCAATGAGCTCCAACCTCTTCGTTTATTAGCTTTCAAAAACTATCAGCTATGTACTATAACCAAGTCTACATCTCCTATGGAGAGGAATGTTTTAAATTTCAACCCTCCGTGTGATGTACATACTCTCCGTTTGATATCAGGAACGGCGAACTCGGGGGAGCTTTGGGAAAAGGGAGAAGCTTGTTTTGACTTTCACTTGATATTTCCTGATGAGACTTTTAGTTTATTTAAGGTGCCCTTTCAATCTGTCCTGATGTCGAGAAAGAAATGAGAACTGTCAATTAGATTCGGTCCACGAAACGTAGAAAAGTTGGGGGAAAAATCTTCCAGGAATTAACTGATTGTCAGTGAAATAGTGTAAAATGTTCTACGGAAATGTCGGTGTTAATGAGAGTTTTAGCTTAATTTTATTTGAAATACTGAAAAGGTTTCCGGCTCCGGAAATGAAAAGTGTGTTTTTGTAATGATTTTTCTATTGTCATAACCTAAATTTATTATTTACATCAATGTTTTATTTCATATCGCATTGGAAATATTTAAAATAGACCTAATCACAGAGATACAGATAAACCCTGTTCCCAAATGTATCCTTATCTAGTTTCAATCGACTTTTAAAGTGTGGTGTTGTCTGAATCTTATAGTAATCGATCTGTATAAAATTGTAGTCAGTGACACGAATGTGTATTAAAGTGTCTCGCCGCAACAAGTCTTAAACTTCAATTGCTTATTCATAGACCAGAGACAGAAAAGCCACGGCTAACAAGAAGGCAAAAACAAACATCTCGGACTGTTGAGGCAGAAGAAACATGCATCTTACTTGACCACCTTAAATTTCAAAGCCCGTCTGATTGCTGATCTGATTGCAAAAGCATAAGTGAGACTAATATACGAATACAAATTATTTCTTGGGGTTGAGATGACCCAAAAGTTAGATATGAGACAGATGACAGATCCAAAACATGTTAAATTGTTTTATTCACGACGAATATTGATTTACGAATACATTGGGAGCTTTAGACCATACAAAGTATAAAGTACATAGCTGAAGCTCTAGAAATGTATCAACACATCCATTTTACCATATACTACCTACGGGTTCGCTTTTAGGGTCTAACGAAATTCTCAGGAGCAACATCGGATTGGGCATAATATATCTTGCAAAGGGCATACCCAAAGACTCAACAGACCTGGAAGTTACAGGTAATAAAAGTGCATCCTACTTTTTCGACCTCCTCGGAGGCTTTACTTTTCTTTCATTGAGGGATGAGAGAGCAGAAACCAAAATAAAAATCTATTAGTACTTAGTAGGCAGGCACGAAATGTATTGTCTTGAAATTATAAAATTTCTAGTCATTTCCGTTCTGTTGTTACCTTACAAATTATGCTGACGTAATTTCACTTCTCGCTTAAAGTTTGTATAATTGTTCAATTTCATTTCAACAAAAGTTACAAAATCGATTATATAATCGTTCCGTCGATGCTTGACATTGAAGTTTTAGCAAACAATGCAGAGAGATGATTGCAAGTCCAACTTTTTCATGTTTACTCAATTATTTACTGTGTTACACTTTTGCTCAATTGGCGTAGCTTGTAGACATTGTGGTTCTGCTGTGTCATCGCTATAAAGTTATAGGGATCACATAAAAAAAATAAATCATATCTAGAATTTCAGCTGTACCATTAATCCCAATAGTTTTTAGGGACTGGCCTTTACCTCTACAAAGGGGGCACCTAATACAGAAGTTGTAGTTTGATGAGAGTAGTGCAATAAACACGATACAGCGAAGATAAATGCAGCTTGTACGACTTGGCTTGGAATTCATTAAAACCTCAGGGAAGGAGTACAGGATTGACATCATCGGTTACATTTACATGCTGGTCAAATGAATCGGAGATGATCCCTCAGCTCAAGGTTATCGCTAATTTTTTTATCAGAATTACTAACCACAAACCAATAATGAATAACCCATTCGTATACATAATGATCGTGCTCACAATATTTTAACTTTTTTGAGGATAAGATAATTCCTCACTTCTACTGAGAAACTTGTTGAGAAAGAAGTGCCGAGGGAAATGGTTGAATTGCAAAATCCATTCATGCAAAGATGCATGCATTTAAACCTTCATCCTCACAATATTAAGCCATGCACTACTTCTGGGTAGTGGTAAAAAAAATTAGCTGGAAGGGATAACAAATCCAAAGAGATACAAACCAAATGCAGGATTGAGGAACCAGAATTCTAAATCACTGTCTTCGACTCAACCATCCCAGTTTGGACTTGCAGGTTCAGATGGACAACATGTCATTTATTTATGCAAGCGTGCAGCGATGCAGATTTGGTAGAAAGGGATTTCTACACGAATCCAGATTATACATTATCAAAGTTTTCATTTCAATGGAGATTGACGGACTTAGAAGACCTTGAAAATGGATCTTCTTATAATATCATGACCAAATCAGCTCAACCCCAGCTCCAGAAATTTAACAACCCAAGACTCGTTTAGTTAGATGGGCTGTTCAATCATTGCTGTGTATAATTTTCTTGATTTTGCACTTTCAATACATGCATTTTGAGCTTTTGGACTTTAGTGCATGCATGATAGGTTATGTATGTATCTCGGGGCTTCGTGTACATCTGACTGGACCAAGAATCAAGTCCAGCTTCATTAGGAACGTTAGAACATGCATCATTAGAGCAAAAAACTTGCTCCGAGGAACCGCAAATCAGAGTCCACTAAGCCAGTGTACAATTCTATTATCTTTTCCAGTTAGATTAGCTGCAAATCTGGAAACCTGTTCTAGTCTTCGAGTCGGCTTTCGCTCTTGTAAGATAATAAATATTTGACATTGACATTGCATTACAACTGATTGGGAAGGTATGAGAATACGTTATGCAAAAAGCTTGGTCAGTTGGTTAAATTTGGTAGGTTATGTAATGGTTTTTAGTTTGGCGAAAAGATAAAAAAAATCTAGAAATTCTGGAATACATCTGATGTGGGTGAAAAAAAGTCTTATGCTTGCATTGATCCTTTACTTACTGTCAAACTGAGCTCATAACGTGTTCTTAAAGGTAGAAATAAAAGATGACGACTCGTTGTTACATAAGAAAAGATTTATATTCCAAGAAATGATTATCAATATTATCAACAAGAGAGAGAGTTTATTTTGACATTAAATATTTAAAAAGTGAAGGTAAGGGCTACTAGACGTGCTTTGACAGGTTATGAGTTCCACTCGCTATTTAATTCATGCCAGCTTAAAATAAAATTTCATTCAACGCCCACCATCCTCGTGCCATGCAAGCAAACTTCCGAAAAAAACCCCCCGTTCCTCCATGTCTACCCAATGAGCAGAAATTTTACCTAACTTGACATTAAAGAATTGCGTGCTCCTGATGAACTTATGATAAACGCATATGTACGTTCCTTACATTTCTTGACTATTCTGTATCACGAGTTCAAAATCGAGCATATTAGCTGCAGACAGATTGCTTGTTCAAGCGTTTGGAATAAAAATCCAACATTGAAAACATGATTTTTTTTAATCACAAAGTTAATTTCTTAAGCTTACGCTTCACGAAAGGAAGTTCACGAACCATTGGGCTTGTATTTTATCCCTTCTACTGCATCTGGTATCGTAAGCTAATCCATATGAATGGATTGAACTACAATCTACAAATAGAAAATAGACTAGTCCTGGTGAGTACTAATGGAAACATTATAATGAGAAAGAGATTCGGAGAGAAACATTGAAAGTCATTAGGAAACATGAGATGTTGGATGTAAGAGCCTTTATTTTGTATTTAGTTTTTACGGAAGAGAAGCCAAGACACCCGATTCTTCTGTTACATTTAAATTACAACTTGGTCTGCACAAGCAAGTACAGTCCATTACACAAGGATGCCCATTAGACATTATGTTATTTGCTTGCTTTCCTCCAGCCCCTAAACTCATGGGTTGTGACTGTGGCAAAAGTTGAATAAAATGCTGCATCAACGGATTGACTACATTCCATTAAATTGCTCATCAGGAGTCGTCGGGAGAGCCGGAGTTTTTCCATACAAATGGGCTCATGTAAAGGAAAGGTCTTTCAAAAACGACGCCCTCAATCCTCTCATAATACATTACTGTACCGAAACCCTGTGGTCGACTATTTCGACAGAGCAGCTTTTCAAAGTAGTTTTCAGCCAACGACGTTTTTACTTTCACCAGAGTTTACTATTGAGTCAAAAACAGAGAAGAAAGTCAAACTCTTATTTTAAATAAACATGAACTTCCTCTCCCTCTCTTCCAAGAATTTTGAGCCGTGCCTGAACGACTACTAAAGACGAGACTTCGTACAACATCAATAGCTACCATGCCCTATTTTACTTACATACTACTAGGACCAGTAAAGTACAAAGTACAAGAGAGCTTTTTGGTCCATGATGTCGGCAAGCCAAAGGAATATTTACAAACTTTGTGGTTTATCTCTTTCCTACCCCCTCCCTTCTTCTTCTCATATCCTCATACCCAACTATGTACAAAACACACACGGTTTTGAAATCTTAATGCCATAGCTTGAGTTAAAGCTGTACGACTTAGCATAAGGTTAAGTAAATATGAAAGAAAAACACAAAGAATTAGACTATTCGGTAGGATGTGGGATCCCTCCCACATCCTTTTCAACTTTCGCTTTGAGAGTTTAAGATCTGGTAATCATAACTCAAAATAATCCACGCAGGTATGGGTGCTCTTTCGAGTACTCGCACCTGTACACACAAATTCTTAAGGAGCCCCTGAAGGAATGCGCCCTTTTGACCATCGCTTAATCTTCGTTTTGTAAAAGGAAGTTTCCAAACATCTTAGGGAAATGTATTAATCTTAAGTAAAGCAACAGTCAACTATACTGGTACATGAATATGAGCAAGGGTACGTGTGCGTCCTTATTAGACAAGTTTGCTTAGGTTAATTGGATTTGAAAATGAAGTATTGAAGGGGGAAATGGTTTTAATATCTAGTCGACTTTAATTTCATAAAAGCTCGTGGAATAAATTTGGAGTGAATGTAAGTCTTTCAATCGATTGATTAAAATTTTATAGAACATTCCCAGTAGGATCTAGTAAAAATTTCAAGAGTGGTTGAGTCTTGACTGTGCATACCTCTTATAAGTTTATTTCAGGAGTTGTACTATAGTATTCAGTATCAATTAAGAAATCCAAAGAGGACTGTTTAGGACAGGATGATTTCAAAATTAATTCGAGCTAGTGGTCATCCAAGCTTCATTGAATTATGCATTGGGAGAGGTGGAGCGTAGTTTATAGTAAGAAGAGCTACGTGTATCCAAATCTAGAATTTCATCTTAAAATATGTCTTTAAATTTCATTTGCATTCCATGGATTTCCTGTCCATGTCTGATGAAAAATAAATAGAGACTATAGACAGAAAAGAGAATTATTATTATGATGATGGGTTTATTTAATCTGCTCGAGTTTTATGAATACTGGATTCAATAGACAACAGACACCACCCTTTCAAGTGGCATTGCATGCCCTGTCAGTGGTGCTTTGTTGTAATAAAGCCCATGAGGAAAGTTCTAGGACTCAAAATCAGACATTAAATTTACTTAAATGTCAGAAGAACATGGAAAAGGTTTGGAAAAAGGAATCAATAATCAACAGCCAGACCAACTATGTTCATATGTTAGAACACACCCATCAACTCAACTTTCCCAACTTTTCTTCTCCAATGTTCCATCATTTACGAAATAATGAACCCTATTTTCATGAATTGT
Source organism: Agrenia bidenticulata (assembly GCA_034694785.1). Taxonomy (NCBI): domain Eukaryota; kingdom Metazoa; phylum Arthropoda; class Collembola; order Entomobryomorpha; family Isotomidae; genus Agrenia; species Agrenia bidenticulata. Next base: position 13,222 of record JAQFYM010000202.1, on the reverse strand, counting down.
TTTTCTCCTATTTCTAAAACTAAAAACATTCCAACCTCCAGGGATAATTACGCTTCTCCACAAGAGTATTCCTTTGAATTTATGTCAACCCTCCATTTATTTCCTCGAATTGCCCTTTCCCTCACAAAAAACAACAAAAAAGAGTGAAAAAAACAGACAAAGCTCTCCCATCGAAGGTATCAAAATTGTAATAATACTTAAGCCCTTGCTAATCCAATTCACCGTGTAGATTGGCCAGGAGGCAGGTGAACTATGTAGGGAGGCCACCCCATAAATGTAAAGTAGTTAAGAAGCCCAAGCAAATATGAATGCGTCTACTCCTTTTACCTCTGCCTAACTTGCTAATGAGAATACATAAGGAGAGACTGTCTCCTGGCTGACATCTTATCTCATATACACTCATAATACTATTCTCGCTAAATGAGAACTTAAGAGGAAGGTAAGCATCTTGAGATGAAACGTTATCTTCTAATAATCTCCGGGAAAATGTCCAAAAGTAGGAGGGAGTCAGAGAGATTCAGCCCTGAAACTTTTTCCTAAGCTTTCGTACAGGCTACAGAGAGCTAGGATGAGAGAACATACTTCTTCTTACTTTACTTTTCCTCATTCTTTCGAAATTAAATTTCCTCTGGAAGAGTCTGGAGAGGATGAAGAAGGGAAAGAAGAATTCAGAGAGGATGTAGGAGCATAGATAATGAACATAGACACGTTCCTATATCTCTATACACTCTCCGTGTATTAAGTAACAACTTGGAGAGGCCTGTATAGTCCCTTGGAATAGTAGTCTTAGACTTATGTATTTATATATAAGAAAGAAGTTTTTGAAAAGACTCCCCTTGGCTAAAAACTGGAGACGATGGGAGACTCTGGAGAAGTACGGAATTGTGAGGAGTATCGCATGGCAAAAACTCAATTTTACTTTCCTTTACTTCTTATACTTTCTAGGAAGAAAAGGTCTTATGGCTCCTTTCTTTAAGCTCGCCCTTCTTTATGTTTTAGGCTTCACTTGAAATGAAATTTCTTTCTTGTTCTTCTTACTTATAACATCACCCTCTCTTTACTAATAAGGGAAAGAAAGATTCGAGAAAGGCTTGGGAGATCCAGGGCCGTAGACACCACTCAAAATCCATAGTCTACCTCACCAACTAATTTTCAACTTTAACTATCCACTCGCTTCATTCATTTTTTAAAATTCCCCATCCCGAGCTTCCATACTGGATTGGATGGAGTCAGCAAGTTTCATCAAAATCTGTGAACATGATTAGTTACAGAAATTTTATTGGAATTAAATTAAAAGCACTCTGCCCTTCTGACCCATAAGCCTTGGGGTGCTACGACCCTACCTCGTTCATGCATACAAGGTTGGTTAAAATTCCTAGAAGTTTTCTCCCAATCCTTCATAGAAGACGGAAGAGACTTTATTCTTCAAGCCTTCTTTGCATCTCATTCCACTGACTTTGTTCAGGGTGTTTCTGGGCTTTGAGTATTCTAGCGAGTTGGAATTTGTGTGATGTCGCCGGATGTCGGATTTGAATTTATTTTTATCACGGATGAATGTTTACTACCCCGTAGAGGACATACGGTATTTGTTTGAAGAGGAGTATTTTCTCTCTCTTCTTTCTATCTCTGAATTCACATCATTCCCATCATGGAGCTATTTCATCAGAAATTCGTTCAAGGAACAAAATTGTGTCTACACTGAAATCTGAAGATTGTAGCTCGACTTTATTTTCACCTCCTTTGCTTCTTTTCGGCAAAGGTTTTGACTTTTGGGAAACATTCTTTTGAAAAGTATAGCAAATATTTTCCAATCAACGAGACAGACGTGAGAAGGATTATTATTCCGACGCATGTTATTTTCAAAGGCTTGTTAATTTGTTCTAAAAGTCTAAGTCAATGGTTTCGAAGAAGGAACAGTAGAGAAATTATCTGTCCTGTGGACAACATTATAAAATAATTGTCGCAAAAATTCAATAGAACGATTTTCTATAGCGTCTGAAAAGAGGGTGGAAATTGGCCGTTTCAATACAAGTTTTACGTTATGCCTTTGCTGTAAAAATGAAATTTCTTTCTACTCTAGGAACTTGTAATTAGATTACTGTCCTAAATTTCCATTTCATGTCCTCGAAATTTCCTTTGGAGGCAAGAGATTCAATTTTTCTTGGTAAATGAACGTAGATGAAGATTAGAGAGGAAAAGGCTGTCAGAGGAGAATAGGGGAGGATTACGTGGTGCTTTCTTTCAGGATTTCTTGATCATGAGTTTGACTTGAGCCTTTTCCATATTCATGTAATTATAGTAGCTGACAGCTCATCAGTCATTCTTTCCAAATCCCTCTACTTTTCCTGTCTCACTGGACTGGAAAATTCTGGAGAGTTTTTCCACAAAGTCTTTTCCATCCTTTTGATGCATAGAACTTAATGAGAAAATATGCCAAATGTCCTACTATTATATTACTTACAACCTAGCAACAATCTACTTTCCTACTCATAGAGACTATTGGATTTTTAGCATGAGGCAATGCCTAGAGAATGGTTGTAGACCTTCTTTTTCCGAAATCCAAGAGGGGTTTCATCAATGGTATAAATATTTGTATGAAATTTTACTTGAGGAGGTAAGTAAACAGCTATTTTATTACTTTTAGGTTGCATTTTAGTACCGCTGTGACTCTTGACAGCCTAACTCCTTGAAGTAAATGAAGTGACAATAATAAAAGCTAAGAAAACTTGTTCAGTTTTCCTGTGAGAACAGGAGACTTACTTTATATACGAGATAAGCCCTAAGAATTTTGTGATCTACTTCATCCACGAGTAAAATGTTGGTAAGAAAAGTGTCTCTGTAGAAGAATGGCCTCCCCCTGCAGTGGTACTAGTAGGCAGAAGAAGTCATAATAATAATAATGAATAAGAATGCCTAATAACAAAAGAGACAATTGTGGAATAGCAATGGGAGTCTTATTACCCTAAAGGGTTTCCGTGAGTTTCGGTCCGAACTTCACGTGTAATATATCAAAAAGATCATAAAACTTATATCCTCTTAATCCCTCGCCTCCATAACTTTAATAGTGGTTAGACTTAAAGATATAATATATTAGCCATTTGCCCAACAAACAATCCTGGAGAAGTACATATAATCAAAAGATGGTACGGAGAAACCTCTCTCCTGTCTGGATGGATTCAGGTTCTATAAAACTTTAAAACATTGTTGTCACTGACAAGTTAACATTTTGAAATCGGCTGGAGACACAGGAGTTAATGGTTCATTTGTCTAGTCTGGTCCTGAAAACCAACATTTGGCATCATATAATTGGCAAACGATATCTTTACGACCAAGACAACGCTTTAAAAAACACATACTACTTCTTTGCATTACATGGAGACATTGAGAACGAAGCCGAGAGAACAAGATACGTGTCGAAAAGTTGAGTGGCTAGTTTCCTCCATGTACTTGTAATCTTGGAGTTGCAACCTACGCTTATATTCCTTATCCATGTCCAACAATTGCCATGTACATCCAACTCCTAGGCTAGTTATATAATTCGGACTGTTAATAATGGATTGAGTGAACCGAAAAGGACATGACAGATAGGAAAGGATATTTTTTATACAAAGTTCAAGCAGTTCTTCCTAAAATCAAGCCAGCTGAAATAAGTTCAAGTATCAAGTAAGACTAGATTAACGAGTAACGTATAAAATAATGCAACTGAGATTAGCTGCGTTTGATGCAGGAGAGAAATCTCTAGCTGAGTTGTTACAGATTAGAATCCTGAATTGACGTTCAGAATTAGATTGGAGCTCATAGAGCTTGATAATAATATTTGTAATGCCAAGCCAAGGGCTAAGATCAAATGTTCATAAGGCAAAGGGGATTTTCTGCCCTCTGCAAATTGCGCTGACCTTCCCCTTCATTCAATGAAATGGTCAAACGAAGACGGAATAAATTTTGATAATCTTCTTCACCCATGACCACAAGGCAATAAAGGATGTTCTCCGTCTTTGATTTGATACTATCATCGTGTTTGCTGTTGATGATGGTGCGGGTGTGTCTAATTGTAGGTTACTGATGCTCAAGTCAAAATCCAAAATGATCACATGCAAATTAAATGCAGCTGATGGCATCTTTAGAGTGAGGTAATCTGAACTGAACCATGCATTCTCTGAGCTCAAGTCAGTTGTGCCATTCAATGAATAGCCAAGGATAGTACAGGGCTTCAGCTTTACTTACTGATGAATACTCAATCTTACTATGCCTCTTTAAAATCTTGCCACATAATTGACAACTTTCAAATTAATATTATTATTCAACAATCTCTACACCGAGATGAATTAAATTCGCGGAAAAATAACTTTATGTAATAGCTATCGATTTCCTGCCTCTCTTATCATCTCTCATACTACCATCAATTCTGCCAGAGGATGCAACCCATCCAATGAATGAATTTTTAATTTCACGGATTACAAGACCAAGTGGTCGAGAAAAAATTACCATTCAGATAAGGCTCAAAAGCATCATGCAGATTGATGCAATACACTTTTAGTGGTTATGGACATTTGCTTTTGGCATCATTCCACAAGAATTTTTACAAACGGAAAATTTCCTTCTTCTCATCTGTCTCATGACTAATCCGTCATGAACTATCCAACCACCTTGAGTTATTAAATTGGAGAATCAATCAATGAGAATTCGTGATGGTAGTTATACTTCACTAGCGATAATTCCGAGTGGTTCTTTATAGCACTTAAACGTGGTCGAACTACCGGAATTCTTACTCACTTGTCTCCAAAGTCTAAAGTTTATTATTCTATAAGGCCATAACTGTACGGGAGGAGGGCAGTGGAAGAAATTATTTATTGCTCAAATTTAATTGTATGGAAAATAGGAATCAGACCATAAATAATCTTTGGTCATAATTCCTCTCCGTATGGAACCTACTTACTCTATATGCTACATGAAGGATTTTCCTTTTATTAACGCATAATTCAGTAGTATAGATTTACGAGTACACATCCTGCTCTTCATTGCAGCCCTATCACCTTTGATAAAAAACTTTTTGGCCATGATCTACGTTTTGATTTTAAAGAAAAAATCTTATCTCTGTACTTACATCTTAAATGACAATCAACCTTCAATGAAAATGCCATAATTCATCCCTCCCCAACCCAAACTTATCAATCATACATTTATCATTCCATCAATTTCTTCTACTCCAATATGACAAAAAGATATGAATAAAATCTCGTAAAGAATAAAGTACTAAAATCTAAGTTGATTTTTCTTGTGTATAGAAAGATGGAGCATTTGCTGGACATGACGGAGCCCCCCAGAGTAAAAATCCTCCTGGATAACAAAAAAAGAAGCGGGGTGATCGATAAAGTGTATTTTTCAGGGAGACTTTCTTCTTGAGAGAAACGAGAAGAGAAAGCCGTGGAGTAAGTTTTACACGTTAGAAGCGCATGTGTCTACCACACATTTCACTTGACGGCCATGCCTTATATATGCCACCACTACATCATTACCGACTTCACCTTACCTCCTTTGCTATAGAGCGGAGGAGAACCCTTTTTATAAAACTCCCGAGCCTCTTTTCGCACAGGGAAACAACATTATCATACTTGTGCACTTTTAAGCATGAAAGATGGGCTCATTGATGATGGGAGCATCCAGCATTGGATTTGAAACTAATTTTCAGCATCCTCTGGGTCTACCAACTTATAACCTGATCATCATATAGCACAATTCTATATCCCCACCACCGTCATCCTCATGCTCTTTTTCCTCCTTACTATTTTTCACCATAATTACTCACTCTGTCCTGGAATCCTACGCTGGAGTTTCACAAAATGTTACAACGCTCCAGGCTGACTGGGTTGATGGAAAACAGGGACTTTTTAGTACGAGAATCCAGTAGGGCATTTAGTAGTAGAAGTAGATCGTCTCTTTTATGAAAAGGAGAGGAAAGGGGGGAACAAAAAATTCCCTGGGCTGTGGATCCATAAAAAATCTCATTTCCGACCTCCTCGTCTTTGCCATTCGCCCTCCTTCTCCTCCTCCAACCCTAGGACTTCTATTATTATTTTTCCCGGATCTTCGAGGCAACAGCTCCGAAAAAATGGTACTGGGCTACCCCTCTTGCCTCGTGTCACTTTTCGGGCTTTTATCGACCCATTTTTTTGTTACAAGTCTACGACCTCGACTTGCTCTGTTATGTGTGTAAAGGTTTTTTTTAGTGCTCGAGTTCAGAGCTTCTAGTTGGGTATCTTGCGATTGCTACATGATTTCTATACGGATTTCTTATCTTACTGGCGTGGGGATACGAATCCATCTTATTTGATTTTAAAGTATCTTTCCAGCATGTAGAGTAAAGTACATAAGAACGGCTGGCCAGGTGGATGATGGTAGTATAAACGCCTCAAGTGACCACTGCATGACTGACTACATGGGCAATCGACCATTTTCATTAAACATTCATTTACGAAAGAAAGAAATTACATTTCTTAAGAGTCCGCAGCTGTCAAGTCACAAGTCGTCAAGTGCCAAGTACTACATCCCTGTGGCATGAGGGGGATGGATGACATGACGGGTTTGACAAATTCAAGCCCGGGGCCACACATGATGCAAATAAGATAAAAAAACAGTCGATTTAATTGGGATGTAGTTTCGTGCTGTATGGCTTAGATTTTTCTAGAAATTATTATTTAGAATATTGATCATGGCCAATTGATGTATAAAGTTGGGAACTAGCCCGCTGCCCTTTAGCTTGTAATTGCATAATTCTGAAGTAAGAAGATGCAAACCCAGAAATATTGTGACGTACTTCTGAGTATACAGTTGTCCCTAATTCCTTGTCAAGAATATTGGGGTTATAAGTTATTATAGCTTTTTGCCTTTGCTGATATTTCAAATGCACAAGAATGAGTTACAATATTCTAGCTTATGTCCTTAATCCACATGATACCTCATATGCAAAAACAGAATGAACTTCAGCTGAACTTAAGGAAGATCGTAAATTGATGTAAAAAGGTGATGGAAGTGCATCAAAAGAAATACGAGAACTTGAATGACCATCAGGATGCCTCAAGAAACAAGGTTCATTATTCCACGCCTATTTTCTGCTAAACATATGTTACCAAGTTACAACTACTCTCCCACTTATTAGCAAGTCAAGCTAACCCAACGGGGCTCACTATTGGCTTCGAACTCCAGGCCTCTGCAGATGCAAATTAATACAAGTATGTGAGTTGGTGGAACTAAATATGTTATTACGATTTTATTAATTGATAGTGTACTGGTTCATCTTCAAGATTAGGTTTCTAGATTCTATGCTAGCCATGTGTCACTCTTTACGACCAAACGTAATCCACAGTTATTGAATATGGATTTTACGTCAGCCGTGAAACAACAGGCAGTAGTTACTAGTGAGATCTTAGTTGTCATTTTAATGATTGATGACTATTTGCTAATATGGGCCCGTAATGAATTCATTTATCTTAAATACGTTTTTTTTTTAACTACTAACTCTCTTCGGTTCGGTCACAAACTTGTTTAAAAGGTTAACTGATTCAGAAGGAAGGAGGAAATATTTTTTCTTTCTATTAAACTTTTACTTTCTTGAAGGAGCATGGTAATCGATTTTTTGCGTCATTTTGACTTACATCGACATGAGCCTGCCTCAAACCCACCATAGTGTAAAAATGTAGCAAACATGCAGTTATGTAAACTAGAAAACGGAATTTACCTTCACTTCCAACCATTCTTCGCTAGAAATCCCAAAAGTTGGGATTTAAAGATAAAGGAAACAAGTGCGTGGCGTGTCCTTTTTATAATAATTTACTCAAGGCTTATCGTCAGCTCCCAATATTTTCGAGAGTAAGGTGTGTTCTATAGTTGCAAGGGTTTTTATGATTTTATGGCTTCTCTGGACTTATTTTATATTTCCATAGAATTTAGATGCAGCATGTTCAAAGTTTCCAGGAGCACGACTGGGAAATGGCACCTCTGATAAGGCGTTTGTATTCTATGAAGTGTGCGTACTCTTATCACATTCATCTTTAGTATATCCGACTCCGGGTATTTAATCGTATTAATGAAGGCAGGCAAGATTTTTCCCTCGACTTCACAATTTTATCGATTCGGGTAAAAAGGGAAACATTAACATGAAGTGTTTTCAATTATCCTGGCTGCCAGTTACAGTCTTCAGTGGGCTACCTATTTACATATCATAAGGGCACCATTTTCCTGCGTTTTTAGGAGTACGTAAACTTTTGATATTGACCGATTTGAGTACAAATGTAGTTATTTCCTTCTTTAATTCCACTCAGTTTTGAGCTTGATGATAAGGTACACCTCATTAGTACTTGTTACTTATCCATTAATTGCGGATCGTAAAAGGACTACATGTAAATGAAAATAGTCTGTTAATGACGACTGACGACTTGATGAGTTGCCTTGGATTGGTCATAAAATCTACCATAAAGACAAGTCGAGACCCGAGCTCAAGTTTGAAATGGTTGAAACAAAGAGGGTCAATTAAAATGGAACAAACATTTGTTTCTTAGTTGTAACTTGTCATAAAAAGGTTGGTCTTATCAAATCAGTTTGAAAATCTATTAAAAAAGTACATACCTTTTCAGTTAATCCACAAATTAAGTTGGCTAGGAGTATTCTCTCACAAAACCAGCAGGGATTCTATCGTCATGAAACATCTAGTAAAACACATGCTAGGATTTCTCAGTTAAATTGACAAGTTCAACTTGTTCTCTTAGGCAGGAAATATCCGAAACTAAATACAAATACTTGAGTTGATTGCTCGATTGTCCTTGTATCACATCACTTGGTAAACTTTGATTGTCACAAACTGATCACAATTATGTTAAAATAAAATCATGCTCTAAAGTTGTAAACAGGTCCGGTCACGGGATCGGATTGGACTAATGTGGATAACAACTGAAGGAAGGTAAATGTAGCCTGTACGGTTTCAGTTACAAATAACGAGTAGTTAATCTAATAAATCTTCTCAGTACTAACAATAAGTTAGAGAGTTAGACTAACTAACTCCTTCACGCTTTTCCATGGGAGGAGCTCAGGTATATACAAACTTGAAGAAATCTTTTCCCATTTTTATCTTTAAAAAATGATTGTAGAAAACCCGCAAGATTGAAGTTGGAGTGTAAACAATGGGAGAGCCGTGATCGGATAATGAGTACTTGCTGTGCTGAGTTTTTACTCTAATAACATGAATAGGAGAAGAGTGGGTGACTACTAAGTACTAACTATGATCAAAGATAGCATACGTTTATCCTGTATCTCAAGAATAAAAAGTCCAAAATACTATAATAGCTGCTCCACCACCGTCGAGACTTAGTCTCTTCAATCCTCCAGCACAGGGGGATTTCATTGAATACCTTCTTTGTAAAAATTGTAAACCCTAATAAATGGCTATCCCTTTAGCACAGAGTGGATATAAGTTTTGAAACGAATTATCCTGAGAACCTGCACCCACAATTAGTGGTCTTAAACAACCAACTTAGCTCTTCCCCATATCATATTAAGAGAATGCTCAATTATTATCCCTATGATGGCTGAACCTACTTGTGCTAAAAACTATCACCGTCCTAATCTCATAAAACTCAGAGGCAACTTCCTCCCAAACCTAGAGACATTCGCTAGATTCTATTACAGCTATCTTTTGTAGGAATCTGTGCTCTCCCTACATTTATAGTTTACTATCTGCCCTAGCACCAAGAGTTTACTACAAACAAATATCATATCTACATTCGCAAGTCAATATTAATAAAAAAGATTGAACCTTCCAGTGAATAAAGTCCAGAGGGACATGGAATGGATTATTACGATTTGGAAAATATCCTTGAGGTGGAATGCCACCGGTACTTTAGGAGTAGTAGTATGCTCAAAAAACGATTACTAAATGCAATGACTACCATTAAGAAAGGGTACATTGGGAGTTGGAGGGTTGTGGAAACAATTACAGTGATCACATCCAAATCCTATTTGGTATTATTGAGCAGTCCTAATAAAAATCAGAGGTGCACTGAAAGACACACACATCACCTCATGCAACAAAAGGGGCTAAAAATGGGTGTAAAAAAATCCCAGTGTAATAATAAATGTTTTATTGTGTACAGTACAAGAAAAAGGAATTGATAGAAGATAGAGCGCATATGATATCGTGGCAGTCCCTAGTCACATTCAGTATAGAAATGAAACAAGCCGTGATATTGGTGGTGGTGGTGGTGGTAGAAGCAATGCCAAGGTCAAGTTGGTCATTTCTGAAACCCAAAATCTATATCGAAAAGTGGTGTTTTTTTGTATGCAATCTGAGTGAGTCCAGTCCCCACAAATTGCACATTTGGAAAGCTCCACTTCATTATGTATCCCTCCCTGTACGCAATCATATAATAATAAATAACCACAGAGTTGAGTGGTTTTTGGTTTCTCGTGTATACGTTGCCAATGTGGGGATATAGAGATACTGGTTGCAAAGAGTTGATTTCATTGCCTTTCCCTCTCCTAACACTACCAATGCATTTGCACTGACATTCTCCAATTTGGTTAAATCTGCTCGACCGACCAACATACACACTCCAAAAACTGCACATCAACATCCACTGACTTTTCCACTTTTGCCAATAAAACGGCCAAACCATGAGATGAGATGGCCTTATCTAATCTCGTGTGTGTACATACATATTAAACAAGTAAAAGGAATAGGCCAAGGAGATGGATTTATATTCTTGAGAAAAGTACGATACACTAAACCTCGGGCAATTTAATACTTGTAAGGTAGGGTAATCATCGACTCGTTTTATCCTCAGTTAGCTCATCATACGAGATCTGAGTGAATGCAATGAGATGCAACGATCTCTCTAAGAATCATCCCATCAGATCAGGCCTCTCTTCCACATGTATGAAAAAGCATCGTTACTTTTTTCCACTTTCTTGACTTAATCTACTACAAGAACTTGCATAATAATATTTGATAAATCTCTTCTGGTTGCTGTTACCCAAGGGGTGAGTTTTCAAGAGAAAAAAGCTCATCTCACGTTCAAGATGTGTGCATTGATGAGTGGGATTCTATCTGAGAAACCGGTAGGATTTTTCTGAATTTAGCATAGAAAAACCGCAGATACAGTTGCCTGGCCTTACATTTTTTATTAGCTGAGTTGAAAAGTCCATTGAAAAGTTGATGTGATTCTTAACCTCTTTAAAAGCACTTTAGAAGTGTTTTAGCTCTTGGTTTCTACAACCTGACCTGAGTAACTTGATTTCTTTGTCCTACGGTTAGGATTTTTCCGCAGGTTTTTAATAACTATTCGTTACAAGATAGCCTGAATTTTTGCACGTGGACTTTGGCCTCGTGGACTTTGGGGCTTTCCACCATTTCCACGTGCATTGTAATGTCTTATAATGATTGATTTGAAAACTTATGAGCAAGTTTAAGTTTTTTCTTGCATACAGTTCAAATACTTGAAAACGTGCTCTTTCATGTCCAACAAGATCACATTTGCAAATTGGTTAACTTTTAAGGTGTTTAACCCCTTGAAGAACAGAGGTAATTTGCCAAACCCACAGCACAATCACACAAAAACAAACTTTTGACTTCCTTGGGGCAGTAATTAAAGTTTTAAGGTTGCACATGGCAGGATGATATCACATACTTGCTGCTCAAGTAATTGATGTAAAAAAAACTATTTGACGTCACGTTTTTAAGACTTCTCCATCCCCACAATGAAAGGGAGACATTCTCCTTCTGGTCCTTAGATTCTTGAACATCTTGAGGCAAGACGTTGACAGATGATTAAGAATCAAACAAGGACCAAAAGGCTCTTTGCCGCTGGACTGAGAAACCTCAAAGGGCAGTCGATGAAGGATTACTTGTGTTACTCTTCCTCTTTTAATCATCAACAATATTTTGGACTGGAGAAGGTAAACAGTTGAATCCTTCTTAGCCGAGAAACAGAATGCAAAGTAAGGGCGCAGACTTGATGCAGTTAAGCGTCGAAGGTTACATGGCTCTAACATATCTAACGAAGATATTGAGTTTAGAATTGAGTAGAGAATGGTCTCATTCGCATCATCACATGCATTATGTATTAGTTCATAAGTACCCTCTTGTACTGTCTACATATGAAGTAATTGTATTGTGATGGCCTTAGCAGGTGGGCCTTCGGGGGACAGGTTGACTTTATAAAAATCCTCGCTAACGGAGCAGGAGGATCAGATTCATTTGTTAACGGTTTTAACTCTCAATTCAATCAAAGCGCACGCTACACATGTAACCTTACTATCCCAACAAAGACCTCTTGACTTTGGAGTTGGATTAAATGCATTAATATAAAAATTAGACTAGTTTTTTAACCGTATTTTTTAAGAAAAAAATAAAACAATCCCTTCACATACGAGCCCTTCGGGGTCCCGCGTCTATTTCTTTTATCAGATTCAATTGAATCTCTCAAGGACCCCCAAGGATCTATTGTAATAATTTCTTGTGCATTAGTATTGGATTATTATGAGTTAGTTCTCTCTTCTAAGCTATATGTATACATGCTATGCAGTAAACTATATTCACAATAATTTCGAGAGCCTCGATTCGTCTCTGACACTTATGTCTAAAATTATACAGAAATAAATGCATACAGAACAATGCTATTTGAATTGGTTACCGGAGCAAGTAATAAAATTCATTTTCATTTTTACCACCAAAAGGTGTTACAAACGACACGTTGGCTGTTGCTGGGCTGAAGTTATTCAGTAAAAGGTTATCGTTAGTGGTTATCCGCCATTAATCGAAAGGAGGGTAACATTTACCTAATTGATCCATGTGCTATGGGGCAAATGATTTCTAGAGTCTAATTTGCATAACTTCATGTAAATGTAAGGCGGTTATAAAAGAAGAAGGGTAGTAACCACATTTGGAAAGTGCAAATGCAAGGCAAGGCCTCGGCTTTTATTGATAAGGTGTTATTTATTATGGCATAATCATCACATATGCATTTTTAAGATAAGATTTCTGGTTTGATGCTTGACATAGTAGTTTGCGGTTTCATTTCAAAATCTTGTTTCGGACTGTGGTTTTTCCTTCGATTCAGGAATCAAAGGTTATAACAACCTTGAATTCAAAATGCTAATTTTTAGCCCGAGCCAGGGCTTATGTGATCACCGTGTCCGTCCGTCCGTCCGTCCGTCTGTCCACACGATAACTCTC